>JAQZBX010003831.1:0-63244 GCA_029593785.1 Cabassous unicinctus
TCTGATCTTTTTGTTGAGTGCTAATTATATCATTAATAAGATTCCAATAAACAAAAGTAGTAACTGGTACTTTCCCTGGACCAAATGCCTGGTAAAAATCTTTAAGCGCATCTCCAACTCTCATCCATTTTTTTCATCTTCTGTTCCTTCTTGAGGGAACCAAGGACAAACCTCTTTTAAAAAATTGAAAAAACTTAACAACTGCTTAATCTTAACCTTTACCCCTCACATCTTTAAAGCCTCTTTTAGGCCTTCCATGAATATTTCATGCTCACTCAATGCTTGTCCCATAATTGCGTTGGTCTCTTACCAGGATTCTATGTTTTCTGGGCAGGCTCCCCCTCGATGATCCCTTGTCTCCTCCAAAATGCGGCCGTCTTCTCTGACCAAAATTCTTCGCTGAGTCCCCCATACTCGAGCCCCACGTTTGGCGCCACTTGTCCCGGCCTGCGGGAAAATCAACGGGAACCTGGAGAGGGGGAGCGGGAATAGGATGGAACAAGAGACATGGGAGATGACAGCAAGACAGGATTCTGATCAAGCTGCAAAAGTTTATTGAAGAGGCAGGGTATATATACTGAGGGGAAAAGGGTGAGGATTGGTGGACCTAAGGATGGGAGGTGGTTTGGGATTGGTGGTTGCTGTTGCTAGTGTAGATTGCAGTTGCTTTAGGCGTGAAAGGGGGGTGCTTTTGGCATGAACTCTCTTAAATTCCTTGAAGAAGGCTAACAATAGCTTGAGCTGTTCTTGTATCAGCCCTGGTGGCCATGTTACATGTCACCAGTGCTGCTGACAGGGTGCGTAATAAATGTGCTACCGTGAAGGTCCCCAACATATAATGTCCATCTTTGTCTCTTACAATAGTTTTACATTTAAAGTCTATTTTGTCTGATATTAGAATAGCTACTCCTGCCCTTTTTTGGCTATTATTAGCTTGTAAAATTGTTTTACAGCCATTCACTTTCAGCCTCCTTGAATCCCTGGGTCGAAGGTGAGTTTCTTGTAGACAGTATGTAGATGGATCATATTTCCTTATCCATTCTGCCAATCTGTGTCTCTTGAGTGGTGAATTTAATCCATTAACATTCAGTGTTATTACTCGCAATGAATTTCTTACTTCAGCCATATTTTCTTTGGTTTAATGTATGTCATATGTTGTTTTGTTTCTGTTTTTGTCTTTTTATTTGTTTTTAAACTCTCCTCCAACTCTTTCTCTCTTGATTTTTCCTTTCAGCTTCTGGAACTTCCTTTAGTATTACTTGAAGTGCAGGTTTCTTATTGACATAGTCTCTTAATTTCTGTTTATCTGTGAATAATTTGGACACTCCATCATTTTTGAATGCCAGTTTTGCTGAATAGAGTGTTCATGGCTGGAATTTTTTTCTTTTAGTACTTTGTCTATGTCATACCACTGTATTCTTGCCTCCATGGTTTCAGATGATAAATCAGCACTTCATCTTATTGTGCTTCCCTTTCATTTGATCATTCTCTTTTCTCCTGCTGCCTTGAGTATTTTCTCTTCATCCTGAGCATTAGACATTTTGACAAGTATATGTCTTGGAGCTGCCTGTTTGGATTTATATTGTTTGTGGTGTGCTGTGCTTCCTGGATCTTCACATCCATCTCACTCAATAGGGTTGGGAATTTTTCAGCCATTATTTCTTTGAACACTACTTCTGTTCCCTTTCCCTTTTATTCTCCTTCTGGGATGCCCTTAATGAGTATGTTTGTGCCTTTTGTGTTGTCATTTAAATCCCTGAGTACCTGCTGGGTTTTTTCTATCTTTTTGTCTATCTGTTCTACTATCTGTTTGATTTCAGATGTATTGTCTTCCACATCACTAATTTTTCTTCTGCCTCTTCAAATCTGTTGTTATGTGTATCCAGCATCTTTTTGATTTCTTGGATTATGCCATTGATTACCATCATATCTGTTATCTTTTTGTGTATATTTATAATTTCTTTTTATGTTGTCCCAGTGTCTTCTTTATATCCTTAATCTCTTCCTTCACTTCATTAAGTTGGTCCATATTTGTTTGGAAAGCTTTGATTAGTTGTTCAATATTCTGCACCTCTTCCTGATTTTTAGTTTGTTCATTGGACTGGTCCATGTCTTCCTGTTTCTCAGTGTGGTTTGTAATTTTTTGTTGCCCTCCAGTCATCATTTATCTTGATGGATTTATTCAGTTGATTAGCTTCTCTCTCTGATCTAGAGTTTTATTTAGCTGGTTCTGCTGTGTGTGTGCTAAGTTTTCTCTTTGACCCTTTTTCTTCTTATTTTATTTCCTTGCTTCTTTCAAGGTTACCTTGAAGGCAAAAGATTAGAGCCAGAGGAATCAAAAGATGTGAGAAAGGAAGAAGGATAAGAGTAATATTGATAAAAGTTAGAAGAGGGTCAAAATAAGAGTTAGTGAAATGAATATTTAACTCCTGTATGCAGTGTAAAGTAATAGGAAAAAAAGTGGAGTACCTACAATGGACTGCAAAACCCAGTAGAGGAATATATATAATGATTGAGAAGGCTAGAATGATGAGGAGGGAAAGAGTGAAGAAAGGGTTGAAAGTAAAATATTATTAGTAATAAAAAATAAAAAAAATAGAATAGATAGAATAGAAATTGATACCCTTAAATTGTGGGATAATGAAAAAATGTAGGGTTGAAGAACTGCAACAGAAAGCAGAAAGCAGAGAGATGAAGGAAGGGGAATAGATAGCTTGGGAGGCAACAATCAATATATAGAGAGAATGGGAATTCACTGAAGAGGAAGCACATCAAAGAAGAGACAAGCTAGCAGCACCATTCAGTCCATGCCATTGATCTGCCTGCACATAGATGTCCCAAGCTTCTTGCTCCATGCGCCCATAGCACAGACCCCCAGGCAGGACCCTGTCTATAATCGGCCATCCTCAGAGAGCTAGTCAGTGAGTGCCCTCCTACACCGATGCCATCTTGCCTGTTCTTATAAATGTTAATTGCAGTGTAACTCTCACCATTTCACTGAGAACATTATTGAAGAAACTTATTTATATAAAACAAGCTTCCAAGTTCTACTATCAGCGCATTGTTTCTTCCTGAGGGAAAAGTGATCAAGAACAGATATTGGAACATATCTAATTTGGGTGAAGTTTGTGATGAGAAGTCAATTTCATGGAAACCCTCAAGAGAGGTGGGAGGAGAAACAAGAACTCACAATATCTCATAAACCAGTAAGAGAAAATATAGCTTGCCATATGCCAGGCATCCTCTAGATGCTTCCCATATAGTAAGTCAGAGTAAACAGTCTTTTCCATGAAAATATTGTGTACCATGCTAAATAATATAAGTCAGATTCTTTACCTCAAAAATCTCACACTATGACTGAAGAAAGAGATCATCTTAAAACAGGGGACATTTAAAGAACACTAAGGTGATACCTGCTTTGAAAATATCAGTAATGCAACAAGAGCAAAGGGGAGACTTGGGTCAGTTTTGTTAATGCAAAAAGAAAAAAAAATGGCTTGATTAAAATTTCTGAGATTTATAGAGAAATAGGGAAGACAGAATCATGGAAGGTTTTAACAATAGCAAGAAAGACATAAGCAGTCTTAGGTGATACATTAACTTAGCCATATCATTTTGAATAATAGAGACATGAGAAAGAGAAAAGAGAAAAAGAAGAAGAAGAGATAGAAGGAAAAGAAAGGAGGAGGAAGAATGAAAGGGAAGGGAAAAAGAAATAGGGGATGAAGTAAAACAGATAGAATTCTTAAATTTAAAGGAAATTATTTTGCATAATTATATTAAGAGATTTAAATATCAGGGTAAATTATTTTTATTTCCCTGAAGAGGAAAATAAGAAGGTTATGTTTGGGGAGGAGAGCAACTTAAGTAACAACTACAACACTAACTCTCATCAATGGATATTCCTCATTACCCAGTCATGGAATATTACTCATATGATTTCTAAACATCATGAAACCATTAGACATATGCCCCTTATATTACAGATGAAAAGAGCACATATTTTTAACCACTTAAAATGATATTCAATAGCTAATTCTTTCTAAAAATATTTATATGAGGCATCAATAAATACAAGTTATGCAATTAGATACTGAATCTACCTGAATAGATACATTCATATATTTTGATGTGGCTCCCTGGAGAGCTACACAAGGATTATAACCAGATATTGATCCTTTGAATAGTGAATTAAATTGGCAGAGTCTGATCTGTAGAATCACCAGGAAGTTGGTTTTGCTGTCAGAAGTCAGTTAAGTTTACCCAACTATGCCTTATGATTATATTGACTTTTATTTCCTTGTAATGACAATGGTTGCAAGTGCTCCCAATACAATTATGTCAGGCTTCTGTCATTATTATTATTATCAATTTAGAAAATATCTCAAATTGTGAAGATTATATGATTCAGTCTTTGTTCCTGACACATATGTTATTATTTTTCTTTCAGTTTTGAACTTAGCCATCTTGCGAAAAAATGGAAGTGTCCAAATTATTTATAATCTATAGATTTATAACTTCTAAAATTTCCTTTTCAGTGTTCTTCAACTTTCTTTTCTTAATTTTTCCCTCCTTCCATATACTTCAAATCCTTCAGCCCTTTTCCAATTGTATTTTTCATATACAGGTAGAAATAGACATGACCCCTACAATCATAGACAGTGATTCCCAATGAATGGAATTTTAGAATAACAGACTTTGGATTGATTTCAAATAATTTGGTGCAATGTTTAATTTTCTGCCCACCAACTGCAATGCAATGCACTACTGGAATTTCAAGTAAATCATCATTTGAAAAAAAATCTCTTTGTTTCCTGCTAATATATTAATTAATATTTTTTGTAGAAATTATTTTCTTTTTTATTTTAATTTTTTTACTTTTTATTGAAGTTTCTCATTCATACATGAACATGCATAAACAATAACATTTTCATTGCTTCAAAAGGAAAAATTCCATAACTCCTTATATCCCACAATTGTTATCTCTTAGAATTGATATAATGTATTCTTTGCCAGTGCTGCAAAATTTTTACAATATTGCTGCTAACTATAATACAGAAGTTACATTTGTTGCAATTTTCCCATGTATAACCACATACTAAACACTTTGTAAAGGAATAACATTCTTATACTTGTACTATAAACCACAAGCTTCATCTGCCACCAAAATCACAGTTATGCAGTCCCTATATTATTCTCTAACATCCTTTCTATTGAAATATTACATCCACAAACTATACTTTTCAACGACAATCACATTTATAAATCAGCAGTGTTAGATATACTCAGTATAATGTATTACCATGCACTCTATTAATTTCCATATATTTACAATAAACCTTATTGAAAATTCTACATACATTAAGGACCAGCTGCCATTCTCACTCTACAGGTCATCTCTTAATAACCTATACTCAAGAGTTTACCTCTGTGAGTTTATTCTTCATTTAGGTTCATATCAGTGAGACCCTACAATATTTGCCCTTTTCTTTCTGACTTATTGAACTCTACCTAATGTCTTCAAAATTCAACCACAATGTCATATGCAGCCTGATTTCATTTCTTCTTTCAGCTGAATACTATTATATTGTTCATAAATTCCACATTTTGTTTATCCACTCATTGGTCCATGGACACTTGGGTTGTTTCATTATTTCAATAATTGTGAAGAGTGTTATTATGAACATTGGTGTGCACATGTCAGTTCACATCCTTGCTTTTCATTCTTCTGAGTACATTCTTAGTAATGGGATTGAAGGATCATATGACAGTTCTATATTTAGTTTCCTGAGGAACTGCCAACCTCTCTTCCAAAAAGGCTATACCATTTTATATTCCCAAAAGTGAAGAAGTGTTCCTATTTCTTCACATCCTCTCCAACCCTTATAGTTTTCTGTTTTTGTAATATTTGTCATTTTATAAGGAGTGAAGTGATATCTCAGTCTAATTCTGATCTGCACTTTCATAATTGCTAATGATGCTGAAGATTTTTTCATGTGTTTTTGGCCATCTGTGTTTACTCTTTGGAGAAATGTCTATTCAAGTCTTTGAACCATTTTTTAATGGAGTTGCTTACTTTTTTATTGGTGGTTGCATGATCTTTTTATATACCATGGATATCAAACCCTTGTTGGATATGTGGTTTCCAAATATTTCCTCCCATTGAGTTAGTTGACTTCACTTTATTGAAAATATCCTTTGAAGCCCCAAAGTGTTTAAGTTTGAAGAGTTCCCATTTTTATATTTTTTGTTTCATTGCTCATAATTTGGGCATAAGGTTTAATAAACCACTGCCTACTACAAGATCTTGAATAATAATAGCCAAAAATTACCCAACTCTTATGAAGGACATGGATGTACTTGTCCAGGAAATGCAGCACATCCCAAATAGTACAAATCTTAACAGAATCTACCAAGCGATATATACTTCTCAGATTGTCAAATGCCCAAGAAATTAAAAGAATTCTGAAAGCAGCAAGAGAAAGAGTTCCTTCACACTAAAGAGAAGTTCTATTAGATTAAGCACTGATTTCTCATCTGAAACCATTGAGTAGAGAAAGAAGTGGTATGACATAGTTAAAGTGCTAAAAGAACAAAAAACTGTCAGTCAAGAATTCTGCACCCAGGAAAGCTCATATTCAAAAATGAAGGAGAGTTCAAAATATTCACAGATAAACAGAAACAGAGAGTTTTTCAACAAAAACCCTTCCCTACAAGAAATACAAAAGGGAGTTGTGCAAGATGAATGGAAAAAAAAAACAGGAGACAGAGGGTCAGAAGAGATTGTAGTAAAGATTATTAATAAGAGTAACTAAAAAGATTATGAGAAATAAAAACAAAATATTACCTATAAACCTAAAGAAAATATAACAAAAGTAGGTAATGTCTTCAGAGTAATAACACTGAATGTTAATGGATTAAATTCCTCAATCAAAAGTCACAGATTGGCAGAATGGATAAGGAAATTGGTAGTCCTGGTCCAGTGAGGCTCAGAGGCAGACCAAAATTCAAGCAAAGAAGATTATTAGATCACCGGCATGGTGGGGACCTGAAGTGAGGTTTCAACCTGCCTGCCCTGGTTTGTGATTGCTCCTTTTGAGCTGGTGTAACTTGATGGGTTTACAGAAGGGGCAAGTAAATGTGGTGCACAGGTATGGGGTGGAATATTACTGAGATTATCCCTTTTGGGAGAAGGTCTTGGGGCGGGGGAGGGGGATGTTTTGGAATGCCAAACAGGACATTAGATAATCTTGTGATAGTCTCATGCCTGGTTTTGAAATTAGTACATCCTGTTGGATTAGGGGTGGGGATGGAGGTTTTGGGCCATTTGTTATTCAGGCAGAGGAGACCTGCCAGTGCTGACCAGGGTCATGGGGGATTATTTTGCCAAATGAGGTTAACATTCCAAACTCTTTTTGAAATGGTGGTTTGGAGATGGAGAGTGGGAAGTTGGGCATCAATCATCTGGCTGCTTCCTGCTGTTATGGGACATTGTAGGATTCAGTTACTGTCCCCCTTTCAGCATTGAGATGTTGTGGCCTTTGGCTTTGCAGCTGGCACTGTATTCTTTGCAGCAGGAGAAGATCTACATGATCATGGGTGACTCTTCAGGTGCCTGTTTGGATAAACTGAGTTCTTGCACAAAATATGTATGGACCTGATTATATGAGGAGAATGAGAGTAATAATTGTGGTAAAGATAGGAATTATCCATGAAATTCAGGATGGGCTGTGAGGTTATCACTTCCAGGAGTCTGAGGAGAAGGAATAATAAGATTATATACTCAGCATTGAACATAAATGATTCACAGAGAAATTACAGATTTTGGTAGGCTTATCCACATGGAGTTTTAGTGGGAATAGGAGACTTCAGATTACTAATTGTGTTTTCATAACATATATTTGTGTTTTTGACTGATTTTTTACTTTTCATGGATTGAAGATTCCTAGCCAGTAGGGCTGCATAGGCTTATGGTTAAAATAATTTTATTTTCTCCCAGTTTGTATAGTTTGAGGCATAGGCAACAACAAATTGTTATTACTTCCCGTTTTTGACCTGTGGGTTGGTTGGCACTTTAATTTATAACTTTACTGCCTGTCTTGGTCTTGCTGTTAGCATCTTAACAGCAGCTGTGTCTATAATTTACAGTGCTGAATTAAACTTAGTCCATTGTTGTAAGGATCCTTTATTTCCTTTTACCTGCTTCATTAAAAAGCAATTCATGTTTTTAAAAACAAAGTTCAAACAATATACTGGTTCATAGTTTAAGACTGCATGAGGTGACTGGTAAATAGAGTTCCTTCATTTTAAAAGTTTTATTGCAGTGTTTGCAGCAGTGATAGCATACCTTGCCCCTTCTGATAGCAGGAGGGGACTGATGTTGCAGTCATAACAGTGAGTATGATGGATACTTGTGGGTGATGCTTATGAGCTGCTGGTGAGCAACAGGTGCTGCCACAGGGTTCAGTAGTCACAATGTTCATTTCTCCTGTGGAGCTACTATGCTGTTTCTTGGGTTTCAATGGTATGATCTTCAGAGGGTATCTGCTTTGTCAGTTCTGAGAAGGATGTTAGAGGAGCAGGCAGGGACATGACAGACATTTAGCTGTTTCTGCTGGCAGGCATTTCAGATGCTTTTCCACAGATCTCTTTTTTGCAGAGGGTGGCTCATGACAGTTCATTGTTCTTGCCTTGTTTCTAGTATCTGCAATCCACTTCTGAATAGCGCTGGCAGTTTTCAGAGTGACCATACATTAATGGGTTAAGTTGTTTACTTGCAACAAGGTGTGGTATGATACACAGAGTTGCTTTCTGAAGGGGCTATATGGTACTTTGTCTCCTTCCCACAATTGTGACTAAAACCCAAGGGGTATCTGTTTAGAATGTTACCTGTGCCACATACACCACCTAAAGCTAATATTGGTACTGGCTACATCTAATTTACAGGTTAAGTTAAGATCCACCCCCCTTACCATTTTATCCTCTTTACTTTTTAAAAGCAGCCCATTTGTGTTTTTGTTGTTGTTGTTGTTTTCATTTCCATGCACAACCTTTTCTGATTAACACATACAATGATTTTAATATCTGAGCTAAATGAGGAATGAAGGGTTTTCAGGAACCCAACAACCCCAGAAAGGCCATTAATTATTTGGGAATTTGTGGTGCGGGAAAACATTATACTTTAACAACACCTAAGAGTTTGACAGAACAGCAAGGGCTTTGCAACTTATCCCAATTGTTTGCCCTTTGCAGGCTCTTAAGGTAAGATACCATTGTCTCAGAGGCATCTTTTAATTCTGAAAAAAAGAATTACTGATTAACATAATATCATCAACATAACCAAATAGGGTTACAGACACAGGTTTTTTCAATTCAGCCAGATCTTTTGTCACCAGGCCAGGACAGATGGTTGAGCTATCCACACAGCCTTGTGGAAGCCCTGAAAAATCCATGAGTGGGATTTTCACATGAAAGTGAATGCAGGCTGGCTTGATGTGCCTAAAGAGATACTAAGTGGATACTAATTTTTTTATAGTAAATCCACAATATTTAGGGATCCTGCCAATGGCAGTGGTGTTATATCACTCTGTGGCAACCTTCAAAGTGAATCAGACAAAGATTCGTTAAAGCATCTGCCTTTGATTTTCAGGCAGAGAGGTTGTTTCTGTGAAAATTATCATTTAAAAAAATAATTGAAACCATGTTTAACATTATACTTTATCTAATATTATGTCAAACATTTTTAGATTTTCAGGAACTTTATGTACTTTTAAAGTATTCATATGAACATTTTACTGATACAACTTTGATTAACAGAGAATTAAAGAATCTTCTTTGATTCCATATCACTTTTAAAAACTTTCCATTAAACTTATAATATATCAAATGAACTCAACTATTATATTATTTCACTTTTTTCTAAAGATGAAAAATATTTTTCAGAATTGGACTGAGAAGACATTTTTGAACATATATTCTTTTAAAAGTGATAAGATTTATTTTTCTGAAACAGAAAATTAAATGATAAGGTTAAAGTGTAAGAAGCTATTTTCTTAAAAGAGATTTTTTCTTTTGCATACTGATTAGTCATGAGAAAAAACTTTTTATAAACTTGTACTGAAACAGACCACTGATTTGGGGAATTTTGTTATTTTAACAGAGAAAGAACAAATTTAACTTTGCATCAGAATGCTCTCTGATATTTAAGCTTAGTGATATTACTTGGCTTGGTGGTGCAGGTTTGACAGTTGGGTAGATTAAAAGGGTGGGTTAGAATACCCAGGATACTGGGCATGAGATGGGAGAGGGACCAGGTGAACATGGGATTTGTGGGTATGAGGTTGAAAGTACAGGAGTGGGAATGCTCTTATGCCAATATGACAAGGTAGTGTCATTGGTTTAGGGATTAGGTTGGAGGGGAATTCAGGATGGGGTGCATCTGGAGTAGGCTTCTGGGGAGTGTGTGAGTGTTCATCCTGTCATAATGTATTGTGTCCAGGAATGGTGACCCACATGGTGAGTGAGAATGAGATGGACCCCAATCTTTGGAAGGACCGATTCACCCAGAAATAGACAGGTGGGTATTTCTTATGAGCCAGGGTGGATCCTAATAGTGGAAGACAAACAGCGTGTCAAGACCTTTTGTTGCATGTAACTATGACTCTTGCAATCCAATGAGTCAACACAGGGAGGTGTCATGTGCCCCAGGGGGATGGGGAGGAAGGAATAGAAAAGATCAAACAGGGGGTATTTAGTGGTCAGGGGAAATGTTTTTCATTACCTTAAAGTGTTGAACACAGGACATGGTAAATATCATGAAAACTGGACTGTCAATTTAAATTGTAATTACAATTACAATTTAAACTGGACTGTCTAAATTGTAAACTATACTGTAAACCTTTGACAATATTTAATAACTATATTTCACTATCTGTATAACAGTTATAACAATGCTACCATCTGCATAAAAAAAGGTTTTAATATGGGGTGAGGAAATGGGGAAGACGTTGGATATATGAGAGTGTCTAGTTTTCTGTGTGTGACTTTGCTGTGACCTAAAACTTCTTTGAAAATTAAATGAAAATTTGGGATACACTGGGGAGTGAGAGAGGGCAGGTGCCATAGTACAGACTGGACACCCTATAATGCAGATAAAAGGAAAAATGTTTCAATTAAAAAAAAATGTTTTTTCCTTTTTTGAATATCCCAATCCTTTTATTTTATTTTATTTCTAGTGTTTTTTTAAGTTTCCATGTCTTTTATCTCTTATATTTAAGCTTATTATTTTTTTCCTATTAATTGTATTTGCCTATTATATGTGCTTCATCTTCAAGGAACTTTTGGATCACAGAGGATTTACAGTGGGGGCAGAAGAGGATCATTGGTGATGGTGTATGGGATGGGGGTTTCATGGGAGGTAGTTCACTTGAATATACAAGAAAGATATATAAAATTGTTCAAATGATCATGGGGTGGGACATGGGTCACAGTGGGTGGAGAATCACTCAATAAAGTAGGGAATACTGGATTCCCAGCCTAGAGAGCTCTGCCACATTCTCCAAGGGAGCAAAACAGTCCTCCGGGTGCAGGGGCAGTGTCTGGCAAAGGAGGATGGTCCACTAATGGGTTCTTGTTATTGATGACTAGCCTTATGAGCCTTTGCTCTTGCAATTGAAACTTAGCCTACTGTTATGGGTGCCTAAGTGTTGCCACCAGAAAGCCTCCTTGTTGTTCAAATGTGGCCCCTCTCTAAGCCAAACTCAGTATATGAATGCACTACATTCCCCTCAGTGTGGGACATGACTCCTGCGGATGAGCCTCCCTGGCAATGAGGGAATAATTACAAGTACCAACTGGCAATATGACTGGAAGAAGACCTTGAATAAAAGGGGGAAAGGGTAAAGACAAATGAGTTCCTATGGCTAAGAGACTTCAAAGACAATCAGGAGGTCATCACAGAGGTAAAGCTTATGCACACCTCAGTAGGATCTCTTAGAACACCAAAATGGATACACCCCACACAGAGGGACTCCTGAGGGCTCTGGAGACACCCCGGTCTTATATAAGGAAAGATAGCTCCATAGATTGATGCCTTATCAGTGGGCTCTACTTTGGAATCTGTGCTCCTGAGAGTAACAGAGTCTAACTCAAATAAGTTCTCCCTGCACATGATCCATCAGTCCCTTCAATTCAACCTATACTTGGTGCTGGAGTTTGTAGGTGTACTTCCAAAGACTGGAGACTTTGGCCTATCCATGTGCCAGCTGTGCCTGGAATCTTGGTAGAGCTGCAATCCTACTCTATAGCTCAATGAACACACCCATGTCACCTGGTGAGGAAATGATGATGGACAACGGCCATCCCAGGGTATGGAGAGAGTCTGCAGCTGCAGGAAGCATAATCCCATGCATCTTATCCATGCGATATAAACCCCCTCTCACTTGGAGGTTCAGTGGACATCACCATCCCAGACTCCTCAGGATTGGGAGAAGAGCTATGGACTAGAGTGGACCTACTTGTATTCTGTTGTAGACATACTGTGATTCAAGCAATGGGAGAAATTACAACAGTGAGATGGAGCCATTGGCCACTGGATGAATTTGGGTCAGGGGGATGGGTAAGCAGTTGTAATACAGGGGCTTTTTCGGAACCTGAGAATTATCCTTAGTGACATTACAATCACAGATATAGGCCACTTTATATCAGCATATAACATGAAGAACTGTGTGGGAGAGAGTGTGGTCTACAATTTGAATTATGGTTCATGCTTAGTGGCACAGCCCCAGGATGTGTATATACATTTCAGGTGATGTGCCACACTAATGAAAGATGTTTACTTGGGAAGTTATGGGAGGTTTGGGAGGTGGGGAACAAGGGAATCCCTGTAATTTTTGTGTAACATTTATGTAATCTAAGCATCTTTTAAAATATAAATAAATGAGTAAATAAACAAAAAAAAAATTCTAATCTCCAGTGAAAAACAAAACAAAAAGAATAAAAAACCTCCATGATATTCCCATTACTTGCAGGGATCAGACTTTTAGCAAGCTCAAAGAGTTAGTCCATGTAATACTGTAGCTGCAAGGTAGAGTGAGGATTTCAGCTCAGGAGGACTCACTCTAAACCTCATGATTTTGTTCACTTGCTAGAAGGACTGTTACAATATTATGGCCTCAGGCATGCTCAGCTCTATCCCTGATTACCATCATGAAATGCTACATTAATGAAAGATATTGTTAATGGGAAATAGTGTGGGGAATATGGATATCCCCTATATTTTCAATGTAAAATTTATGTAATCAAAAGGTTATTTAAAAATAAAATAAAATAAGCTACTGCAGAAGTGACACAGTAACCCTCCTCTTCAACATTGTGCTTCTTCTTTCTTAGCAGACTTCAAACCCCAATGTTTCTTTAATCCTTCAGCAGATGAGATACACAAAATTCCAGCAGCTGGGAAAAAGATGATTTTGTGGAGTCCCTTCCTCTCTATCTCTTCTCCTGAGTTTCCAGAGAATAAACTAAGAGCTAATGCCCATTACACTGTTAAATCTGTCCACCTGACTCAGCTTACCTCTTCTGAGCTTCACAGCAGACCTATTATCCCTACTTTAAAGATAGGAAGACTAATACTTACAGAAATGAAGACATCTGACTAGGGTTGCAAAGCAAAGTAGATCTCAAAATGGGTGAAACTAAGGATTGTCTTATCTTAGCAAGATTCATTCAGCTGCAGTTCATGATCTTATGCAAAGCCTCCCTGAGAGAGAGTAGAATAACAATCATGGATTACTGGCCTATGCTTCCTCCTAATTTTAAAGTGATCCTTCTTGAGTTGAATAAGAAAAAACCCTGGGGATATGACCAAATTAATGACATTTGTCTTCAGAAATTATGGACATTAAAGGAATACCCTCATTTATTTCCAGAGCTGTAAAGAAATCTCAAAAGGCACAGGTTATTGTATCTTTGTATCTGGGGCTAACATTGCTTAACAATTTTAGTAGAATTATATCCATTTTTACCCCCCCGCCATTTTTGCTGTTTCTGTGTCCATTTGCTGGGTAACTCTCTGTGTCCGTTTTCTGCCCTCTCTTCTCATCCTTCTCCTGCTGTCTTCATAAATCCTTTAAAAAATGTATAGGGGAGGAAGATTAAGAATATAGTTACTAGAAATACTTTGAAGATGCTCTTTCATGATTTGTTAACAATTATTTCACAACAATGATGGATGTTTGTGGGGGTTGATGTGTGGGACCCCTGTATGATGTTATACATATTTGTTTTGTAAGATCATGATGTTTACTGAACACTTATAGTTTATGTATGTTCATGTATGAATGATATACTTCAATAAATTGTTTGAAAGAAAGAAAAAAAAATATAGACACAATAAATTTTACCCAACTTGAACTACAAAAAATTATTTTACATGAGCCCTCTTCACTTTGTATATTCATTCAGATTTTGTTTTATATTTTAATTTTTCTTAATAACCAGTCATTTTATTTTAGGACAAAATTACTGTATTTTTTCTTAATAATAAAAATACATTCTATACACCCTTCATACATAGGTTACTAAAATGATTTTGGGAACTGTCTCAAAGCCAATTTCTTACAACATACAATTACCATGATTACATTAATTAACAGGTATTTTATTTTAGCAGTACAGGAAAATTACTTTTTTCATCATTTTATGAAAACTTGAGAGTCCCAATGGAATCAAAATTATTTTCTCCCTACCACTGCTCTAATAAACAGATTGAGGTGATTTCTGAAAGGCTTTTTTGTTATGAAGTTTCTTTTTGTTATTAGCATCAATTCAGTTTCTGTTTAATAATGACTTCCTGTAATTAGCCATTTAAATATTTCAGTTTAAACAATGCTTGTATAAACTTCTTATAACTATCCATACTCACATAGACTACAGTTACTTCATGTCAATACAAATTTCACCTTCACAGAAAACATTCCCTTACTTAATGCTACCACAATACCTTCTACAACTTGCCATATGCATTCAAGTTTTGTCCTACATACTTCCATTCTGATTTTTGGCAACCAGCCATCTTATCTTAGCTAAAATACACTTCCTTGAACATACTTGTCAAGTTCTATTCAGCACTTCTACAAATGTTTTACTTCTTTCAATATCCATTTAAGTCTCACATCCTTCATTTCATTCTGTGAAGAAAAGTAAACTATTCATTTCAATGAAGGCAACTTTTTTTCAAAAAGAGATTTGTGGTAATATCATTAGCCAAAACTTATAATTTTCATCATTTTAAAGATTTAAAACTCAGAATGCTAATTTGTCTTATCAGTATCCATACTTATTCATTAACATAAGTGCTTATTTATTTTTTTGGACATTTGAGTAGAGCTCTTTTAAGAATTTTCATTTATCAATTTAATAATACCATCTGGAGGTATCAAAATATACACTGAACAGACAAACACAAAAAGAGTTACAACACACTGACAGAAACATAAAGTTCATTAAGTTGACTCATAATTCTTACTCTTTTGGTAAGGCTATTTTTAGGTTTTTCATTACTTTATATCTTTATTTTACTGCTTTTAAGTTTTTTTTCTGGAATCAGTGTTGCTTGTAATATGAAAGCTTGTTTTTTGGAAACACTTTTACTAGTAATTAGCAACCAGTTAGGAATATATGAGCACTATAAATGCAGTTAAGCTTTAATTTAAGGGTTTAGATAGATATTTAATGCATATATTTTGGATTATTGCTTTTTAGGAGTACACTTAGATAGACTTAGTTTCAGCTAAAAAGCTTACTTGTAAGAGGTGAGCAATTGTAGTTTTTTCAAGTGAGGTTATTAGGGACAGCTGAGTATGATATTTTTCATAAAATGAGAAGGATCAGAGGAATAGACCCAAGATGGTGCTTAATTTGGGAGAGATCATAGAGGGAGAAGGGGATGTGAACACACATAATGCTTTTTGCCTGGGTCACTTCCTGGAGAGGGAAGACAGGAGCTGGGGAGGGAGACTTGAGAGCAGGGACTTGGACTCGAGAGTGGGTGGTAGGTGGGGACAAGGGAGGTGTGGGGAATGGGAGGAGGATGTATTAGGTTTAGGCGGTGCTGAGGAGTTATACAGTGGTGGAGAAGGGGTGTGATCAGAGGGATTGAAGTCAGAAGAAGGGTTTCCTCTGTGCAGAAAGGGAGTCTATTTTGGAGAAAGAGGATTTGATAGGTAGTACAGGATTGACAGAGGGAGGGACGGCAATGAAGGGAAAGGAAAGCCTGAATGTAGGGAACCTCAGACTCCTTGTCAACATATTGGGGTTTTAGAGAACTTGGATGTCAAAGGTGCCATGTTCAGGCCACTGGCTTTTGTTGTATAATTTATATTGAGGCCAAGTAGTAGCAAAGTAAATAATACTTCATTTTAGTTTGATTTCTTCTCCTGGATAGAAGGTTTTAAGTTTTTGGAAGAGGCACCCCAAAGGGGTTTCTTTTGGAGAAAATGATTGGGAGTTTACCATGGTTGGTGGGATGTGGGTGAGTTCAGAGATCTTTCAAGTAAGGGGTGTGGAAGTAAAGAAGAAAGCATCCTTGAATCTTTAACTTCCAGACTGGTTAGGGGTCAAAAGGCCAGTGGCCAGAACTGGATCCAGGCATCCCTGAAGCCAAGAGGGTCAGGTGAAGGCCAGTAACAGCCAGTGACTGATCTCGGAGTCAGGCATCCCTGGAGCCAAGAATGTCAGTTGGTGGGGACAGTTCCCTGATGTTGAGGAGGATTACCGATCTAGCACAAGGATTTTTGGGCAAAGGAAAAATGGACAGGATCCTCTGGAGAGGTTCTAAGACTCACCCAAAGTGGAATCTGTGTCTGGTTTTGGATGGAAAAGCTGCAGTGGCAAGGTGGAGGTGCTATAGACTTGGCCTGCTTCAATGTAGTCTCTCATGTTTTTGCACTAATATCTTAGTCCCAGTCCAGTGAGGCTTGTACACAGACCAAAATTCAGGCAGAGAAGATTATTAGATCACAGGCATGATTGGGGCCTGAAGTGAGAATTTGTTCTATCTGCCCAGGTTTGAGATTGCTTCTTTTGAGCTGGTGTAATAGGGTGGGGTTACAGAGGGTCACATAGATGTAGTGCACATATGTGGGGTGGAAGATTACTGACTTTTGCCTTTTGGGGAGGAGGTCTTGGAGAGGGGAAGATGGACATGTTGGAATGTCAAACTGAATATTTGATAATCTTGTGATATTCTCATGGTTAGTTTTGAGATTAGTATATCCTGTTGGATTAGGAATGGGTGTGGGGGTTTTGGGCAATCTGTTATTGAGTCAAGGGAGACCTGCCATTGCTGACCGGTTTGTTTGTTTTTTTGCCAAATCAGGCTAACAGAAATATGACCCATCTATATATATATATATATGAAACTCATTTTAGACTCAAGGGCACAAGGAGATTGCAAGTGAATGGTTGGAAAACAATTTTACATGCAAACAATAACCAAACATGGGCAGGAGTAGCTATACTAATATCAGACAATATAGACATTAAATGCAAAACTGTTGTAAGAGACAAAGAAGGACATCATATTTTAATTAAAGTGGTAATCTCTCAAAAAGAACAAAACAATCATAAATATTTATTCACTTAAGCAGGGTGCTCCAAAGTAAATGAGGCAAACAATAGAAAAACTAAGGGGAAAAATAGAAGCCTATACAATCATATTGGGGGACTTCAATAAACCATTATCAACTTTAGACAGAATACCTCAATTGAGGGTTAATAAGGAAACCAATACCTGGAATAGTAAGTTAGAGGATCTATAACTAATATACATATTCAGAACATTACACCTAAATACAGCAGGATGTACATTCTTCTTAAGTACACAGGGATCATTCTACAGGACAGAACAAATTGTATAGAATTTAGAAAGATTGAAATTCTACAAATAATTTCTCTGATCACAATGGAAAGAAACTGGAAATTAATAAGGGACAAAGAATCAGTATAGGCACAAAGTTATTAGAGTTAAACAACACACTCAACCAAGCAATGGGTCAGGAGGAAATTGCAAAATAATTCAGTTAATACTTAAAAACAAATGAAAATGAGAACAATCAAATAAAATCTTATGGGATTCAGATAAAGCAGTTCTGAGAGGGGAAATCATAGCCATAAATGATTAGATTAAAAAGAAGGAAAAGCTAAAATAAAAAACTTAACTGCACACATGGAGGAGTGAGAAAAAGAATAATAAACTACTCACAAAGCAAGCAAAAAGAAGGAAATAACAAATAATAGGGTAGAACTAAATGAAATTGATAACAAAAAAACAAAACTGGGAACAACAAAAACAAAAGCTGATTCTTTGGGATTAATAAATTTGAGAAACTCTTAGCTGGACTAACATAGACGAAAAGAGGGAAGATGCTTATGAATAAAATACAAAAGGAGAGAGTAGATATCACCATTGATCTCATAGAAATAGAATATAATATGAATTTACTTTGAAAAAGTGTACGTAAAAAGGAAAGGTAACTTACATGAAATGGACAAATTTCTAGAAACAAGCAACTTACATTTAAAAAAGAAGAAACAGAAGAACTCAACAGACCAAACACAAGCAGTGAGATGGAATTAGTCATCAAAAACCTCTCAACCAAGAAAAGCCCAGGATCAGATTTCTTCAGGGGTGAATTCTACCAATTATTCCAAAGTTAAAAATCATTCTCTTTTTAAACCAAAAAATATAAATGCAGGGAACATTACCTAACACATTCTATGATGCTAAAATCACCCTAATACCAAAGCCATAAAGATGCCACAAGAAAACTACAGACCAATCTCTTTAATGAACTTAGATTCTAAAATTCTCAACAAAATACTTGTTAATCATATTCAACAACACAGCACACTAATTATATACCATGATCAAGTGGGCTTTATTTCAAGAATGCAAGGATGGTCCAACGTAAGGAAATCAATATTTTTCCAACTTCTCACTTTTAACATGGTTGTGTCCTACATCTGAAGAATAGTATGTAGTTGTAAGAAGAAACTAAGTCATGAAGCTTATGACAATTTTAATGAACTTAGAAGACATTATGTTGAGTGAAGCAAGCTAGACACAAAACGTCAAATACTGTATGACTGTGCTATTATGAACTAAATATACTGTGTAATTCATGGAGTTAATAGTTAGAATATAGTTCACCAGATATCAGAATGAAGGTAGAAAATGGAAAACTGAGATATGATCTGTGGAGAATTGGTTAAAAGGTTGTTTGTAAATCTTTGGAAATGAATGGAAATTGAGAGAGAATATCATGGTGCTTGTTACTAGCAGAGCTGTTATATGTGTATGACAGTGGTTGAAATGGAAACTACAGAACATATATATTACTAGAAGGAGAGTTAAAAAGTGCAACATGAGAACGTATAACACAGGGAAACTTCATGTAAAATGTGAAAATGGGTGATATTGCATATAAAAGACTCTTTTTACATAATATGAATACAAATATACAAAAGAGAAAGAAACAATAGCACCTATGTATGGCAGCGGAAGCATAGAGAGATTGAGAGTTGATGACTTTTGTTTGTGTGGGTTTTGTTTATTATTATTACTGGGATAATTAAAATGTTCTAAAAATGATTGAAGTGATGAATGCACAACTAAGTTATTATACGAAATACTATTGATTATACACTTTGAATGGACTTATGCTTTACTGATATGTATCAACATTGCTAAAAAATGAGAAGCATTCACTTAAAAATTAATCAATGTGATATACCACATTAACAGATTTAAAGAAAAAATATCATGATCATCTTAATTCATGCAGTAAAAGCATTTGAAATTATACAGCATCATTTCTTAATAAAAACACTTGAAAGAATATAGAGAAGCTTCCTTAAAATGTTAAAGGGTATATATTAAAAACCAATAGCTAACATCATACTCAATGTTGAAATGATAAAGGATTTTCTTCTAAGATCTGGAACAAGACAAAGATACCCACTGTGTCCACTCTTATTTAACATTGTATTAGAAGTACTTGCTCAAACATGTAGGCAAGAAAAAAAATAAAAGAATCAAAATTTGAAAGAAGAAGAAAAAAAATCACTATTTGCAGATGACATTTTCAGGGAAATGCTCTTTTGCCATCACTAAATTTTTCCATATTACTTCACTAAGTCATGGCAGGCCATGTCTAAATTTGACAACCTTGAAAACACCCAAAAAATCTTCAACAAATCTTCTAAAGCTGATAATGTAGTTCAGTAAAGTGGCAGGATATAAAATCAACATGCAAAAATCAGTAGCATTTCTGCAAACTTATAATGAGCAATGTGAGGAAGAAATCAAGAAAAGTAATTCCATTTACAATAGCAACTAAAAGAATTAAATATCTAGGAATAAACTTAACTAAAAATATAATGGACTTGTACAAAGAAAATTACATAACATTTTTCAAAGGAAATCAAAGAAGACCTAAATAAATGGAAGGATGTAGCATTTCTTTATACATTCTGGATATTAGAACCTTATCAGATAAGTGATTCCCAAATATATTCTCCATTTGAGTAGGCTGTCTTTTCACTTTCTGGAAAAACTCGTTTGATACACAAAAGATTTTTTTATTTTGAGAAGGTCCCATTTATCTATTTTTTTTCATTACTCGTGGTTTGGGTGTAAAAATTATGAAACCATTTTCTACTATAGAATCTCACAGATGCTTCCCTAGATTATCATCTAGGAGCTTAATTGGTCTTAGCTCTTATATTTAGGTCTTTGATCCATCTTGAGTTAATTTCTATATAGGACATGAGATGGTGATCTTCTCTCATTCTGTTGGATTCTCATTCTGCTGGATAGGGATATCCAGTTCTCCCAGAACAACTTGTTGAAACGGCTATTCTGTCAAGGTTGATTGGGCTTGGTGGCCATATTGTGAATCAGTTGGCTGTGTATGTGCAGATCTATTCATAACTCTCAATTTGGTTCCATTACTCAGTATGTCTATCCTTGTGACAATAACATGTAGTTCTGCCAACTGTAGCTTTGCAGTATGCATTAAAATCAGGTAGCATGATTCCTACAATTTTGTTTTTGTTTTTTTTTTCCAATAATTTTTTAGTTACTCAGGGCCTCTTGTCCTTCCAAATAAATTTCATAATCAGCTTTTCCAATTCAGCAAATATGTTATGGTAATTTTCATTGGGATTACATTAAATCTGTAAATCAATTTGGGTAGGACAGAAATCTTAATGATATTTAACCTTCCAATTCATGAGCACCAAATATCTTTCCATTTATTTGTGCCTTCTTTTATTTCCTTTAAAAAAAATGGATAAGAATTTGAACTGACACTATTCTAAATAAGAAAGACTAATGGCTAAAAAAACACAAGGAAAGATGCTCAGTCATCACTAGGTATTAGGGAATTGTAAATCAAAGCTACAATTAGATCCCTTCTTATACCTAATACATTGATCAATATTTAAAAAAAGAGGGAGAACTAGAAGTGTTGGAGAGGATGATGAGGAAGGGGAACTCTCATCCACAGCTGGTGAGAATGCAGAATGGTGCAACCCTTGTGGAGGATGGTCTGGTGGTTCCTCAGGAAACAGCTTATGGGGTGATGGTGGTGATGAATGTGAGTGCAATCATTAGTGCTGGAGTGTGTTAGCAGGGTGGGAGGTGGGTTGGACTATTCATGGAACTAGGGGTAAGAATAAAGGAAGGAGCAAGTGAACTCTCATGAGATAGAGGAGTGTAGTTGAGAATACAACTGTGGGAGTATTCTTTTGGTGAATATAGCAGGGGAGGGTCACTGGTTCAATGTGGGTGGTGGTAGGATATGTGGGAAAGGATTTACCTGGGGCATGTGACCTTGAAATATGGAAGTATTCATCTTGTTATAAGATGTTGTATCAGTGGGTGGAACCTCACACAATAAACATCAAAATATTCAACTCACATCCTGGGGAGTCCTCCTACATTCTCAAAAAGAGGGACAAGAATCCCTTGAATACATAAGCAGTGTGTAATAACAGAAAACAGACCAATATGTCAAGCCATCAATATTAATGCATGTAACTATGAACTTTATTTTTGAAAAATTAATACAACTGTGCCATATATTCCAAGGGTAGGGAGAGGGAAGATTAGGAGAAAGATAGGGCATTTTTAGAGGATTGGAATTTTACTGCATGATCTTTCAAAGGTGGATATAGGCCATTATACATTTTGTCAAAACCTATAAAATTGTATGGTCCAAAGAGTAATTGTAATGTAAACTATTTATTGACAATGTTGTTAGTAATTGTTCAATATTTCTTCATCTACTTTAACAAATATACCATACTCATTTAAAATGTTATTAAGAGTGGCAAATGTGAGAGGGGGAGCAGTTGGATATATGGGAATCCTCTATATTTTCCATGTGACTCTAGAGGGCTCTAGAGGCAGCTGAACTCTACAGGCAAGGCACACAATCCCAATCAATCTGCACCCCATTGGTGGCCCTTACCTTGAAATATATATTAACTTATATGCCCAATGTAACACAGAGTTATTTATAATTTTCCTACACTTCGTTCTTTTACCTCTTTTATTTGAACCTATAATTAGCATTATATCCATTAAATATATGTCCCAGAGTCTTAATCTTCTGTATGTTCATAAATTCTGTTGAGCTCTGATATAGCTCTGAATCCTAACAGAGTTGCAGCAAACACCTACTCTCCAGGTCATTGCACTAACCTAGAACAACTAACAAATGATGATGAAGATGAGTTATGCCTATCCCAAAAAACAGAGTATCTATAACTGCAAGCAAGACATATATACATTTGCCCCATGGGATCTAATCCCCCTCTGAGTTGGAAGCAGTGTGTGAAGATCACTATCCCCAAATCCTTAAGAATGAGTAATGAACAAACATAAGGGGGGCAATGCAACTATGGAACAAAGTAGATGTATTATTCTAGTAATGGAATAACTTGTAACATTGATATAAAGATAGTGGCTACTAGAGCTTCTGAGGGGAGAAAGAGGGAAGAATAGGTGTAACATGGGACATTCTGGGGACATTGGAATTGTCTGCATGGTACTGATATAATGGCTAAAGGCCATTATACATTTTGTCAAAGCCTATAAAATTTTATGTTGCAAAGTGTATACCATAATATCAACTATAAACCATGTTTAGTAACAATGCTTTGATATTTGTACATCAATTGTAACAAATGTACCACACTAATGAAAGGATGTTAGTAATAGAGGAAATTGTGAGAGGGGGAGGGGGTGGGATACTTGGGAATCCCCTATGTTTTCATTTTTTTCCTTTATGTTTAAAATAGATCTAGAGTATATAAATGTTACATTGAAAATATAGGGGACTTTTAGATTACACCTATTAGACTGGTGGCTATAATATAAACAAACAGACAGAGAGCTACAAGTGTTGGAGAGGATGCGGGGGAAAGGGAATCCCCTATATTTTCAAAGTAACTTTTATGTAATCTAAAACTGCTTTAAAAATAATGTTAAATAAAAGAAACAGCTCAGGGACTAAATCTAGAGTTAAAACTTTTTTTTTTATTTTACTTTTTAATCATTTTATTTTTAAATAAGCTTTAGAGTTAATAAATTTTACAAAAAAATATTGGGGCTTTCCATCTATACTCCCTCCTTCCCCTCCACACTTTCCCCCTGTAACAACATCTTTCATTAGTGTGGTAAATTTTTTACAATTGATGAGCACATATTGAAGCATTGCTACTAGCCATGGTCTATAAAATACATTAAAGTTTACCTTTTGCACTGTACAATTTTACAGGTTTTGATAAAATGTATAATGGCCTGTATCTGTCATTGAAATGACATGCAGAAGAATTCCACTGTCCCCAAAATGCCTCATCTTACACTTGTTCTTCCCTCTCCCTCCCCTCAGAAACTCTGGTGGCCACTGCCTTTATATCAGTGGTACAACTGCTTCCATAGATAGAATAATCATAACTTTATTTTAATCATAGTTGAATCCCCCCTAATGTTTGTTCATTCCTCAATCTTTACAACTTTGGGATGGTGATGCCCACTCTGTTTCTGATTGAGAGGGAGTTTAGATCCCATTGTGCAGATGGCTGGAACTGTCTTGATTGCAGAGTTAACACTTTTAAATATTAAAATGTGCAGTGTGGAACAAATGATTATAAGACATAAAAGGAAAAGGATATGATAGTTCATCCAAAGAATGAGACAAAATCCAGAAACTATCAATCAAGAGGACCAGATTTTGGACATAATATTAAAAGAATTAAAAGAAAGAATTAGACCTCAGTATGCTCAAAGTGATAACGGAAAACATCAACCTACCCTTTAATATCTTAAAACTCCTCATAATGAATATAAGCACACTTTTCTAAATATTAGCTCTTCCATTTCCTTTTTCTCTTCAGTAAATTATTTCATGAAGAAAGTCCCCTTAGTTTCCCATGTTCCAAGAATAATTATCCATTTTATTATTTATAGCTCCTAAACATAAAGAGAAACTTTCCTCAGTCATTAGCACATAAGAGAACACTGCCTAAGTCATTATCATCCAAGTGATTCCAAAAGTAAACACCCCCATTTTCATGTGGTGTCCATGAACATCTAAGATCTCACCTCACAGCAGCTGAATCCAAGTTTTAGTAATGCAAATGTGAAATGACAAGTATTCGTAAATACTTTGATATGATGGTGGAGCTCAGTCAAAAGAGTGATGTTTCCACATATCCCATGAGGAATCCTCTGGTTAGCAATTAATCCAAGTTTATTTTGTTTACCTTGTGAATTAGAGGAAAGACAACCAGTCATTCCTTCTTCCAAGAGGGTGCATTCATTTTCCACGTGAGAGTTTGTAATCATTTATTGATATTTCATCATAAAATTATTTATCTAGTTGTGAAATATTTGCAGAATGATAAAAATTTTTTGAGAATATCAATGAAACAAGAGTCTGTGTTAAACTGAAAAACCTCTCTCCTTCATGTCATTGACTGATTTTGAGGGGTAAATATGTATTGAAAAATATGTTTTGACAAATGTACCACACTAATGAAAGATATTGTCCATGTTGTTAATGGGGAAAAGTGTGAGAGGGAGGGGGAGTGGGGTATATGGGAATCCCCTATATTTTTTGTGTAATATTTCAGTAAACTAAACTTCTTTGAAGATAAAATGAAAAAGAAGTGAAGACACTGGGGAAACATACAAAAGAAATTGTCAGTATACATAAAAAATAACAGATCCTACCATGATCAAAGGCACAATGCAGAAAATATATATATTAGACTTTGTTTAGGGGGATGTTTTGGATTACAAAAAAGTTACAATTATATCAGGGAAGGAACATTAGTGCAGAGTGTCTGTGCCAGGATGTTTGGGAAAGGTTGCACCTGGGGCATACCTCTGTGGAATATGAATGTGTTTATGTGGTCATTAGGTGTAATCTCACTGGGTGGAGACCCACACAATAACTAACAAAATAATAAATTCCTGGGAATTGTATAGCACTGTCCTGGTCTGCTGACCCCCAAAAGCAGGTCCTTCAGACAGCTCTTGGCTCTTTCTCCATTTTTTTTTGTGAGAGCGTTCAGCTCTGCCTGTTATTCTGTCACCATCTTCCTGCAATCCTCTATTTTCTTTTTATGTATGTTAACAATTTCTTCAGTGTGGTATCTGTGTCTTCTT
Source organism: Cabassous unicinctus (assembly GCA_029593785.1). Taxonomy (NCBI): domain Eukaryota; kingdom Metazoa; phylum Chordata; class Mammalia; order Cingulata; family Chlamyphoridae; genus Cabassous; species Cabassous unicinctus. The sequence goes on from JAQZBX010003831.1 coordinate 25,742, forward strand.
AATATCCCCTGTGTCTTCTTAATATCCTTTATCTCTTCCTTTATTTCATTAACTTGATTTTCGATATTTGTTTGGACATCCTTGATTAATTGTTCCATGTTCTGCATCTACTGTTTTTCATTTTGTTCATTAGACTGGGCCATATCTTATTGTTTCTTAGTATAGCTAGTAATTTTTATTGACATTGGGGCATCTGTTTAACTTGATGGGCTTATTCAGATGGCCAGCTTCTCTTACTATTATAGGATTTTAATTTTTTTTTCTAGTAAGACTCCTTTTGCCACTTGGTTCATCTTATTATATATACTTGTAGTTCTCTGTGTTTCCTTGAAAAACTATTAAGACCATAGAAAAGGAAAGAGAGAAAAAGAGAAAAAGAATATTAGTAATAATTTAAAAAGTTAGAAAAGGAAACATATAAAAGGCACAAAATGTAAATAAATGAGTGAAAAATCATAAAAAAATACAAAGGGATAAGAATAAAATACATGGAATAAAAAATGAAACAGAAAAATAACAGAAAAAAATAAAGACCTGAAAGATGAGAAAAAGAAGGAAAAATGAAAACCAAACAAGAAAATATGGAATGAAAGGAAAAGCAGTGGAAGAGGGAAAAATGAAAGAAAGAAAAGAAAAAAAAAAGGAAAAACAAAAAATCAACCCAGGATAAACAGACTTGCCTCTTAGGCCCCTAAGTACTACCTTGAGGCTGCTGGTGCTTATCAATCAACCACCTTGAAGCCTTCCCTCTACAGATAAGATACCCAGTTTTAGCAAATAAAATAAAGAATAAAAAAAGATAAAATAATAAAATATAACATTGAAAAACCTAAAACAAAAAAACTCAGTCTATAAGTTCTCTGTTGTAAGGTGCTCTTTGTTTGCCTGACAATCCAGTGGGTCACTATCTGAACCCTTCTCTTAACATGTACTGGAAATCAAACCATGGACCTCATATATTCAAGACAGGTGTTTCTATCCTGAGCTACACCCACTTTACAGGTTAGGTAGCCTTATGAAAGCTTATCTGGTCTCCCCATTCCTTTTCCCTCAGGTGAGCTGGACTTCTAACAGCTGTCTATCTCTCTTGGCTTCCTTTTCTCTCAGGCTGGTTATGTGCCTCTTTCTGCCTACTTCCTCACTGACCTAATTCCTCTGTCTCCCAGGGCAGCTGTGTGTAACAACCTGCCTAATCAGATCCCCCCTCCCTTCTCCCTGGGGCTACTTCAGTGCTGGCTGGTTTCATTTTTGAGATTCAAAAGCAGGTCTGCTGACCAAAGTCACTGGAGAGAAGCCACTCTTTGTCCTCCAGCAGACCACTCTTCCTCACTGTGAAGAACATTTTCTTTCCCACTCAGTGGGCTGCAACGAGCCAGGGGTTTTACCAAGGTTATTCTGCTTAAGGATGGGGTATATGTGCCATTCCAAGCCACAAGGGCAAGTAACTCAAGGTTTTCATTTGGCCCTTTTTCTCTCTCTGTCATTCTCCTTCCTGGATGATGTGCAGCACTATCCTGGTCTGGATTGCCAAAGCAGGTACCTCCGATATCTTTATGCCTTTCCTACTTTCTTTTTGTGATTGAGGTGAACTCTGCTTACCTAATTCAATGCTATCTTCCCAGAATTACCCTCCCCCATATAACTTTTAAAAAATTTATAACTATAATTTTATTGTAATAATGGGTAAGGATATGTGTGTAACCCTGAACAGAATGGAAGGGAACTAAATTCTTATCAGTGGTACTCAAATTTGTGGCAGTAATTTTATCTACATAATCTCAGGTTGAAACTTACACTTGTTTATTCTGCTGTTTGATGCTGGGACTGGGTTCAACAAACTACAATTCTCTAATCACATTAACAAGAGTTTTCCGATAAAGTCAGCAAATATGAAGCAGAAACAAATGAAAGAAGAAAGAAAAGAATCTGGTTTCCTCATCTCTTCCCTTAGATTCCCCCATCCTAAAGGTACGAAGCTACAGGCTTCCTATAGTTAGTAATTGTCAGATATCACAGGCTTTCATTTTATTCTTTCAGGCTTCCAAGGTCTATAGCCAATTCTATGTGTTAATATTCCTCTGTTTGAAGAAATAATCTATTGCTCCTTACATATGTCTATTTTATGCCATGTGAAGAAAAATACTGTTTTTTTACTTTTCCATATTCTAGACTCTCATGTATTTCCTGATATTCAATAAAATTCTTTTTTTTTGGAGAATGATATAGAAAATGTGTTTTAGCATATTTTGTTTTTTTTATGTACAATTACATGCTCTCTGTATTTTACTGTTTAAATGTAATTGAAAGATTAATGATTTTCTACAAAATAAGAAACCTCAAGTTACTTGTTACTTTTAAGTTTTGTGTCCCTCTATCATGTTCTACTTGCAGTTTTCACTTTTGAAAGAGCCTTCTATATGTTAAAATAGCTCTTGTATATGGGCGCATTCACCTTCAAATGTGTACCTATGAAATCAAATTTAAGATAACAGTAAATATATCATCTCTTAAGTGTATCATTACAGTGTGAATAGCGGGCTTAGGTTAAATGTACTATCATGTTTTTCTTTTGCACATATTTCCAATTGCAGGACAAGAAATTCAGATGTAGAATTTAGTATTGATTCCTATAGACATTCACATGTAAATATCCTCCTTTAGAATTTCCTATAAACCTCATAGAATAATGCTTTATGTGAAATAAGTTCAGACATGTAAGTCAACTGTTTTGAATACTTTCATAAAACACTCAATACATCCCTTACTTACATACTGACTGGTTATTAAAAAGTAGCTTCTGGGATTCAAGAATTTTTTCTATTCCTGTTACAACATACTTATCACACTAACTCTTGGTATTTCAGTAAGATTTGTTTAAAAATCCACTGGTTCCTATCATTTGTAAAGATAAGGACTTCCCTTAGATTTCTATGGCTTACCAGAGGATTTAGATTCATTTGTTTACCTCTTTTCACTTGAATCCAGTGAATTCTTTCAGATATCTATTAATATTAATATTAAGCTACTTCTATCTTCCTTCTCCACCATTTTCAGAACAAACCTACTTCTACATAATCAAATACAGTTCCTCTAAGAAATATATATTCCAGCAAATTGGAATTCTAAAGTAACTATTAAGAATGGCGCAGAGCCACATGTTTTGCAATGGACACTAACCTTTTTTTTTTTTTAATTTGATCATTCATTTTATCAGCAAATATTAGCAAGCTAATTAATAAAAGAGAGACAGAAGATGGTTCCTAGGGAATAACTAGTGTTATCTTTCCTAGTTCTGCTTGTGGTTTATCTTATCTCTCACCTACATGATTTGAACCTGTTTTCACCCGATATACCTGGACATGATTTTTATTGTTTTTCCTTACACACACATTCACTAATACATACAAATACACACACAATTATATTGTCTTTGACTGTACAATAGTATATATTCAACTACCAATTATATAATGAAATACATACTTAAGCATTTTATACAAAATTTTAAATGAAATATAAAATTCATAATGAAAAGTCCACAGATGTTGGTGATAGACATAAACAAATTAACACAATGTAAACACACTCATTTTTTTTTGCCACCAGTGCAATGGAAATGATTATTACCAACAATCAAAAATGTCTTTCATGTCTCTTTCAATCACAAAAAGTAAACATGATCCTGACTTCTGACATGGCTGTCTAAGTGGTGTGATTCTCTATATTTTATATATATTATATATATATATATATATATATATATGCTCATCCAAGTACATAATAGTAAATAACTGTGTCACATCATTTGCATTTTTATACCTCCCAGTTATTCCGCATTCTGTCTAGGCTTCAGAGCTCTCCAGGTCATGACAACTGTCTCTTTACATCTTGTTCAACAAATATCCTTGTCAACTAAGTCAAATTAAGTGTTCTTCATGGTCAGCATTGCACTTCTTAATGGTGGGAACTCTGGAGATCATTTGGTTTTGATTGAGAACATATTATAAGAAATTTGTATTTTGGTGTTTTTTTTTTCTAATTTCTTGTTCTCTCTTTTTTTCTTTTTGTCTTGAGACATATACTTGCTAGAACAGTAAACAGGAAAAAAGAGCATATTAAGCACCCAAGGAAAATCATACAGAAAATAGCTGCAAATAAATGTGACCAAACAAGGAATTCATTCTCCTGTATAATGGCATTTTGGTTAACTTTCCTCACTTGGTATAAAAAATAAAAGTGTGGAAAATGCCTAAGAAAGATAATTAAGGCAATATTATTCTGTTATTTGATAATTACAAAAATTTATCTGCAAAAAAAGAAAACAATGAGGCTAGTTATCTGTTAGCAACAGACATAATCATTATGAGTATTGAGATTTGTGTATGTTGCATTGTATTTTTCTGATTGCTTATTAGTGGTTTTAAAGTAAAAATGAGTTATATCATATAAAGCACAGTATTCATTAGATAATATTTTTCAATATAGAACAGTTATAGGATTATGATAGTTAACACACAAGGATTCTCACCAAAAGTCATCTAAGGACATAAGTGTTCCACTAATCTTCCTCCCTATATAATGATGTAGATATGATGATATGCCAAATTGTACAGGAACCCAGACACAGTGAGGATAGTAAACTATCCTTACAGGGCTTTTTAATAGGACTCATTTTATTTGTTCTAATTCTCAACAGTGAGTACTTAATTGAGATGCACCTGGGGGATGGAGCTGATAAAAATGATAGTAGTGCTGAGAATAATAATTATCAGAAAATTAGTCAACCAGGAAAGAGTTCTACTTATTTGATCACATGGAATGCCTACATGAAGGAAAAAAATAGAGGCACAAAGAGATTAACTAACTTGCCCATGGCAGTAACCAAGGGAGGAAGTGTTGAATCCCCACTCATCCATGCTGTTAAATACAACACAATACTGTCTCTGATAGTGATGAGATGAGAACTTAAAACCTGTTCAATGCTGAAAGTACTTAATGGCAAAAAGAAAACTGAAATTGCCATCATACGTTCAAAGGTTTTAATTTGTTTTTGGTTAGGTTTGCTGTTTTATTCCCCTACTAATACATACTGTTTTAGGAATACATCAATGAAGATAGAGCACAGTGATTAACCAGAAGGTGGCAGAAGGATGAAATTAAGGCTTTCCCATAGCGATAACTAACAAAAATCTAGATAGCATCAGAAACTTTAAACAGGACTTGTCTCCCCTTCAATCACAAATACCCTCCTTGCTCACACTTGCACTGAGAAAAGAGAAGCTATCAGATTAAAACAAACTTGTGTTAATTTGTTTCATGGATTACCTGCAAATGTGCCTAATTAAGTTCATAACTTCTGTCACAGGGAGTTTGCGAGTCTACAATAAATTCTAAAATACATGCCTAATTCTTTAACTTTCAAGCTCTCAAATATGACTATCCAAGCCTCTATCTCTTCTCAGACTTTAAATAACTCTAACCTCCTCAACAATCACAGATGCTCTCCTTGCTTATACTTGCACTGAGGAAAACAGAAGTTGTCAGAATAGAATGAACTTGTGTTTTATATACTCTGCTTAAGCTTCTGTTTCATTCTGCTATTGTTGATGTCCATGCTTCTAAAGAAGATAAGGGTCTACATGTCTACATTAATTTTGATCGTCTTCTACCCTTAAGACTTATCCCTCTGAAATCTTCTCCATTTCTCATCTAGCAACAGTTTTCTCTTTGTATTGAATTGTTTCCTTGAACATATTTATTATCTATAGTATCTTGGAATAAAAAAAAGCCCACTGATAACGTTTTAGTTTCCTAGGCTTCTCAAGCAAACATCATGAAAGGGGTTGGCTGAAACAATAGGACTTTATTAGCTCTGGTTTTAAGCCTAAAAGAAAGCCCAAATCATGTCATTAAGGCAATGCTTTTTCCCCAGACACCATGGTGCTCTGGGTCTGACTGCTGGCAATCCTTGGCTATTCTCTCACATGACAAGGCACATTGTAACATCTATCAGTCTTTCCCTTCTCTTCCTATTCTATTAATATAGCTTCCAGCTTCCTGTGGTTTTCTCTCTGTGTCCAAATTTCATTTTCCTAAAAAGGACTCCAGGAATAAGATGAAGACCCATCCTGATTGATGAGGTAAAGTTTAACTGAAGTAACCTCATCAAAAGATCCTACTTACAATATGTTTTCACCCACAGGAATGCATTAAATTTAAGACCTTGTTTTTCTGGGGTGCACACATAGTAAACTGCATTTGCCATAATTAAGTATGCTCCCTTCTTTAAATAGTTTCTTTATTTGTGCTTGATGTGTCACCTTTTCTTAACTTATCAGACTACATTTCTAATCTCATTTTCTTCCTAACTGACACAAGTACCTCAGGGTTCAGTCTAAAACTTTTGATCTTATCTACATGTTATCAGCTAATCCTGTCTTTAAATACCCCTTCTGTTCTGAAGACTACCATATTATACCTTCAATACAGAATTCTAGTCTGAACTACAATTTGATATCTCTTAAATATCTAATAAGCATTTAAATTTATCTTGTCATCAACTGAATTATTCATTCTTCCCACTGTAACATGTAATTCTAGTAATCTTCCAAGTCTCAGTAAATGGAAATACCATTTTCCAGCCACCTAGTCCCAAAACATTATGTTATCCTTCATTTCTTCTTCTTTGTCAACATACATCCAATCCTATCAAATCTTTCTGGCTATTTCTCCAGAATATACCCAGAATCTACCTCTATCAATCCACTTTTTCAAAAGCTTCTTCATTTTTAAGTTTGAAGACAAATTATATTCCTTTGCTGATACTTTCTACTGACTCTATTCTCCACACTATAGCCATAATAGTATCCTTTATAATGTAAAACTCTTCATATCACACCTCTACTGATAACTCTCTGAGGATTCTCATCTCATGCCAAAGAAAAACCAGGTGTCTCCAAGTATAGTTGTGGGATCACACAGAATAGGTAAATGTGAAACTCTATGTCACAAGTTCTAGATTCATCCAGCTAGTATATTGGTGTTACAATAGCATGAAAAGTTGTATAGAGGTTCTCTCTGATATTGAATATTAAATATTCTCTTATGTTTGAATAGATATGCAATCCTCAGTCCTGCATGCATTCTTAGTTGTCTTATTTCAATCCATCCACTATATCTGTAGCATAGTATTTGACAGTACTCAGCTCAGGAAATGAAAAAAATGATCATAGATCTTATAGTCTGGTGAAATGCCATAATGAAATGTTTGATAAGGAAATCTGTGATTTCTGTACTTTGCTACTTGTGAATTGGTAATTTTATACTTTATTGCTAAACAAATAATCAAAATTTTTACACCATATATATGGTAGCTTTGGAGATCTTTTTCATTTGCTGATTTTATTTTGATTAAATGCAGTTGTTCTGAACTTTAGTATCCATTTATTTTGCCCTCTCTTAAGAAGCAAGAACAAAGACCAACCAAATATTTTAATTTACTTGATAATAAATATTTTTGATAGCCTGGAAATATCTGCATAGTTCATGAAATACCTTTTTTAGCTGTAGGAGAAAGAGTCATTATTCTTCTTGATTTCCAACAATTAGTGCTTTCTGATAGGTGACCAAATATTTTATTATGAAACAGGACATAAAAAAGTTTCTTATGAAATATATTCATGATGGAATACATCTCCTCACATTGTTGAATATCTAAGCATCACTTCTTGCTACTTTCTGAGGAGATGACCATAATGAAAATATCTTTTAAGTATCACATGCCATCCTTATCTCTGAGGCTGTAAATCAGAGGATTAAGAATGGTTGTGATAATGGTTTAAGACACTGACCCTAACTTCTTCTGCTTATGGGTGTGCAATGACTGGGGCAGAATATAAGTTTAGGAAGCAAATGAGATGAACAGGTGGTAAAAGTGGTGGGTAGTTCACAAAAGGAGAGAGTAGGTAGATAAGATGATAAAAGATTGAGATGAGCAACATGAGTACAGAGTAGATATACATCAGTGTTTAATGTAAGGATAGATCAGCACAGGCCAGTCTGAGAACTGAAAGAATTTCACAGAATAAATTGTTGATGTTGTGGGAGCCACAGTAAAGGAAGTCGTCAGTTTATGGGTGAACAGAAAACCATTAAAGGTGACAGAAATCAAAGCAACAGAAGCCAGCAGCTCATCAGGAATGGGTAACTAACAGGGTAATAAACATAGAGCAGTCATAGGCTATGTATGAGGTTCAGAATAACTCCAAGCCAATTGTGGTCAAGTAGAGGAATATATGGATGCCACAGACCACAAAGGAAATGGTCTTTTCTTCAGGCACCATGTTGACTAGGAGCTTTGGGGCAGTAGTGCAAATGAAAAAGGTGTTGATGATGAATGACTGAATGAACAGGAAATACATGGGTCTGTGGAGGCAGGAGTTCAACTGAATCAAAAATACCATGTCCAGAGATAGAAGGTGGTGGAGTAGGGAAAAGTCAGCTTTCCTCCAAAAGTGGCATGAAGACAGTAGACTTGGCAGGCATAGAGGACGCCATGGACCTGCTTGGTGATCAGAGTGGGTGTATGGTGAGGGATGCCCAGCTGATTGCCTAGAGAGCAGTGGGGCCATAGGGTGATCAGCACAGTGAGCAAACTTGGAGGAATCTAGATGGGTGCTTGAGGCATGAAAGGGAGATCTGTTTTTTTTTAGTATTTTCCTTTTCTGTGTCAATGAGGAGTATTGGGGCTGTGGGTTGATAAACAGGCCTGGGCAGCTGGCAAGGAAAAAGTTAGGCAGAAACCAGTGGCCTGAGCAAGAGACCCATTTTTTCCCCTTTCTTTTACTTTTTTCACTTTCTTTCCTATTCTTCTTTTTCCTTGCTTCCTTTTCCTCTTTTGTTCTATTCATATTTATTTTCCTTTTTTTAATTTTTTTTAAATTTAAACATAGGCAATTCTAAAGATTTTGAAACAGTAGAACAAAGTGTAAGAAATAACCTTAAAACAAAGCCAAAAAAAATCAAATCATAGGTAGGAGAGGGAAACTGAAAAACAAGTTTTTCAGGTAAACTAATCAATATAAACAGATGCCAAGACATCATCAAAATATAAGAAGTCCTACTAAGAAAGAGGAAGGTATGGCTCAGTCAATGGAATACATTAAAAGCCAAAAGAGATGTAGAATTTGGAACAACTAATCAAGATGTCCATGCAAATCTTGTAAATTAATTCAAGGAAATAAATGAAGAGAAAAAGGATATTAAGGAGACACTATGTGAGCATGTAGAAGAAATTGTACACAAGGATGCACAATGTCACCACCCTTATTCATCATTGTTCTAAGAATTCTTGGTAGAACAATAAGGCAAGCAAAGGAAATAAACGGCAGACAAATTGGAAAGGGAGAAGTAAAACTTTCACTATTTGTAGATGACATGATACTATAAATAAATAAAGAAAATTCTGAAAAATCTACAATAAAGCTGCTAGAGCTAAAAAATGAGTTGAGCAAAGTTGCAGGATATAAAATAAACATGTACAAATCAGAAGTGTCTCTATACACTAAGTATGAGTAATATGTGGAGTAGATCAAGAAAAAATTCCATTTAGTACAGCAACTAAAAGAATCAAATATCTATAAATAAGTATAACTAATAAAGTAAAGGGCTTGCATGCAGAAAACTACACAAGATTACTAAAAGAAATCAAGGAATACCTAAATAAATGGTAGGTATATAATGTTCATGGATTATATCATTAAGACATAAATTATACCCAAATATATTTATAGATTAATTCAATCCCAATAAAAATTCCAACAGCACTTTTTTGCAGAAATGGAAAAGCCAGTTTTCAAATTCATTTAGAAGGAAGGGTAAGGGGCCCTGAATAGCCAAAAAACATCTTGAAAAATAAGAATGAAATTGGAGGACTCATACTACCTAAATTTGAAGCTTAATATGAATGTAAGTGGCCAAAACCACAGTCTTAGGATGGATAAGCCTATTGACCAATGGAACTGAATTGAGAATTCAGAAATAAACTTGCACATCTATGGCAAACTGATATTTGAGAAGGCCAACATGGCAACTCAGCTGGGACACAGTGGAATGAGTAAGGCAACATTCCCTCCAATTCTACATCTTAGAATTGTTTAAGCAGAATTGGTGTTAGTTCTTTCCAGAATGATTGGAATAATTCACCTGTGAAGCCATTTGGTCCTGGGCATTCCTTAGTTTGAATGTTTTTTATAACAATTTTAATCTCTTTATTTGTGATTCGCCTGTTGGGGTCATCAGTTTCTTCTGTTATCAGTGCACACTGCCTCTGTTTCTAAAAATTTGTCCATTTCATTTAAATTATCCATTTTGTTGGCCAGCAGTTTTTCAAGGAGTCTCATTATGATACTCTTTATTTTTGTGTGATCAGTGGTGATATGCCCTCCTTCATTTTTTATTTTAGGTATTTGGATCTTCTCTCTTTTTTGTCTAAGTTTTTGTCAATATTATTAATCTTCTCAAAGAACCAGTTTCTGATTTTGTTACTTTTGTTAGTGGTTTTGTTTTTATTTTAAATTTCATTTATCTGTTCTCTAATCTTTTTTTCATTCTTTATGCTTCCTTTGGATTAGTTTGTTGTCCTTTTCCTACATCCTCCAGGTGTACTGCTAATTTTTCATTTTATCCTTTCTTCTTTTTATATAGGCATTTAAGTCTATAAATTTCCCTCAGCACTGCTTTTGCTGCATCCTATAGCTTTTGATATGTTGTGTTTTTATTTTCCTTCATTTGAAGGTAGTTACTGATTTATTTTGCAATTTTTTATTTGACCCAATGATTGTCTACCTGTGTGCTGTTTAAGTTCCATATATTTCTGCCTGTTCTGGTTCTCTGCCCCTTATTAATTTCCAGCTTCATTCTGATGTGGTCAGAGAAATTAAATTGTATACTTTCAATCATTCTAAATTTGTTATTTGTTTTGTGAACTATCATGTGGTATATCATGGATAATGTTCAATATATGCTTGAGAAAAATGTATATCCCACTAGATTTGGGAGTAATGTTCTGTCTATGTATATTTGGTATAGAATCTCAAATGCATTATTCAAGGTCTTTCTTTATTGACCTTCTGTTGAAATGTTCTGTCAAATAGTGATTATGGTGTATTAAAAGTCCCCACTATAATTGTACAGCCATCTATTTTTCCAATTATTTTCCCAATGTTTGCCTCAGATATTTTGGGGCACTTGATTATTGACTGTATATAAAATCATTTTCCAACCATTCACTTGCAACCTCCTTGCATCCCTGGTTCTATGGTGAGTTTCTTTTAGGTGCAGATAGATAGGTCAAATTTTCCTATCCATTCTGCCAATCTCTATCTATTGAATGGAAAGTTTAACCCTTTAACATTCAATGTTGCTATGGTCAAGGCTGTAATTACATTAGCCATGTTTTCTTTATGTTTGAAAAGTTATATTTTGTTTTTATTTCTCTTTTTATCTTTTCTGTTATTCTTTTTCATGATTTTCCTTTCTACACTCTCTTCCAACTCTCTGTATCCCTCTCTCCTGTATTTCCTTGCAACCTATAGAATTCCAATTAGTATTTCTAGAGTGATAGATTTCTTCTTGAAAATCTCTCTTAATTTTTGTTAATCTTTGAATATTTTGAACTCTCCCTCATTTTTGAATGCCAGCTTATCTGGATACAAAATTCATAGCTCGCATTTTTTTTCTCTTTTAGCACCTTAACTATATCTTACCACTACCTTCTCTCCTCCATGGTTTCCAATGAGAAATCAGTGCTTAAGCATATCGAGCTTCCCTTGTATGTGATGGATCTTTTCTCTTGCTATTTTCAGTATTCTATCTTTGTCCTACACATTTGACAATTTGATAAGTATACATCTCAGCATAGGCCATGTTAGGATTTATACTGTTTAGAGTGTGCTTCACTTCCTGGACATATGCATCTATGTCCCTCAAAGTAGTTGAGAAATTTTCCACCATTATTTCCTCCAATATTCCTTCTTTCCCCTTTTCCTACTCTTCTCATTCTGGAATGCCTATAATGCATATGTTTGTATATTTTGCGTTGTCATTTAATTCCCTGAGTCTCTGCTGAAATTATTCTATCCTTTTAGCTATCATTTATACTATCTGTGTTTTTTCAGATATATCTACATCACTAATTCCTTCTTGTGTCTGTTCAAATCTGCCTTTATGTGCTTCTGGCATAGTTTGCTAACATTTACATTTAATTTTTAATAACATTTTGAAATCTAGAATAAAATGAGACATTTTTAACTTGAACAGGCTATTGTCCAAAAGCTAAAGGAGCCATCATCCACACTGGGGAAACTTCATTGAATCCTTTTTTCTAAACAAATCAATTTTATTGATACATATTATTCAAGCATAAATCCATCCAAAGTGTACAAACAATGTTATTTAGTGTAATCACATATTTGTGCAGTCATCATTTCAGTCATTTTTAGAGCACTTTCATTATTCCAATAATAATAATAAACAAAAAACAAACAAAATGAGCATCACCTCTCAATCTCTGTATGCTTTTCCTGTTGTTCATAGCTATTTTTTTCCTTTTCTCTAGTATATTTATATTAAAAAAAAAACAAACAGTCATATATACAATATCACCCATATTCATGTTTTACATGAGGTTTTACTATAATATACAGTATCATGTTACAGTTTTAACTTCCTTTCTAGTAATATACATGACTTTAGACTTTCCTTTTCAACTACTGTCATACCCATACATACTCTTAGTTAAAACACCATGATTTGCTTTAATCATTTCTACTTATTTCCAAAGATATAAGTAAAACTTTTTACCACTTCTGCACAGATTAACACTCAGCTTTCCATTCTCTACCCAAAATCCATTTTCTGGTGACCTATATTCTAATTATTTACTCCATGAGTTTATGCAATATATTTAGTTCCTAAGAGAGCAATTGTACAGTATTTGTCCTTTTGTATCTGGTTTGTTTCACTCAACCCGTGTTGTTATGTGCTCCACAACTTCATTTCTTCTTACTGCTGCATAATATTCCATCATGTGTATAAACCAAAATGTGTATACATTTTATTCATTCATCCAGTTGGTAGACACTTGGTTTCTTTCCAACTTTTGGCAATCGTGAATAAGGCTGCTATGAACATGGTGTGCAGATATCTGTGTCTCTACTCCCAGTTCTTCTGCATATATACCTGGTAATGGTATTTCCCAGTCAAATGGTAAGTCTATATTCAACTTCCTTAGGAATTGCCAAATAGTCCTCCAAAGTGGCTATAACATTCTACATTCCCACCAACAGTTAATAAGCATTCCTATCTCTCCATATCCTCTCCAATATTTAAGGATTTCCAAATTTTTAATAGCAGCCAGTTTAATAGGTGTGAAACGATATCTCATTGTAGTTTTGACTTGCATTTCCCTAATTGCTAGTGATGTTGGACATTTATTCATGTGTTTCTTTGCCATTTGTATTTCTTCTTTGGACAATTGTCTTTTCAAATTTTGCCCATTTTTTAAATTGTGAAGTTTGTCTTTTCATTATTGAATTGTATGATCTCTTTGTATTTCAAAGATATTAAACCCTTATCGGATATGTGATTGCCAAAATATTTCTCTCATTGAGTTGGCTGCCTCTTCACCCTTTTTACAAAGTTCTTTGAGGTGTAAAAGTGTTTAATTTTGAGGAGTGCCTATTTATCTATTTTTTCTTTTGCTGCTTGTGCATTGGGTTTGAGAAACTACTGCCTACCACAAGATCTTGAAGATGTTTTCCTACATTTTCTTCTAGGAGTTTTATGGTTGACATTTTATATTTAGGTTATTGATCAATTTTGAGTTAACTTTCATACAAGATGTGAGATAGGGGTCTTCTTTTCTTTCTTTTGGATATGGATATCCAATTCTCTCTGTACCATATGTTGAAAAGACTGTTCTAGCTCAAATGGGAAGGCTTGACCACCTTGTCAAATATCACTTGACTATACATGGTAGAGACTATTTCTGAGTTCTCAATTTGTTCCATTGGTCCATGGGTTTGTCTTTATGTCAGTACCATGCTATATTTACAACTGTAGCTAAGCAATATACTTTAAAGATTGGAATTGAGAGTCCTCCAACTTTGTTCTTTTTAAAGAACTTTATGGCTATTTAGGGCCTGTTAATCTTCCAAATAAATATATTTTTTCCATTTCTGTATAAAAGGCTGTTGGGATTTTTATTGGGATTGCATTTACTCTGTAAATCAGTTTTGGTAGAATTGACATTAATGCTATTTAGTTTTTCAATCCATGAACACAAAATGTTCTTCGATTTATTTAAATCTTCAGTTCCTTTTTGTAATTTTCAGAGTATAAGTACTTTATGCCCTCAGTCAAGTTTATACTTAAATATTTTATTTTTTAGTTACTATAATAAATTGAATTTTTTTCTGATTTGATTTCCAGATTGCACATCAGTAATGTGTAGAAATGTTATTGATTTTTGCATGTTAATTAATATTGTCTCCTGCCACTTGACTGAATTGGTCTATACATTGTGGTAGCTTTATTGTGGATTTTTCATGAGATTCTAGATAGATGATCATTAAGGAATTATTAATGAATAGTGAAAGTTTTAATTTTTCCTTTCCTTTTATTTTACTCTTATTTCTTTATCTAGCTTAATTGCTCTAGCTAGAACCTCTAGCACAATATTAAGTAACAATGGTGACCATAGGCATCCTTGACTTGTACCTGATCTCAGTGGAAAAACTCTCAGTATTTCACCACTGAGTACAATACTAGATGTAGCTATTTCATATATGCTGATTAGCATATGGAGAAAGCTTCCTTCTATTTCTATCATTTGGGGTGTTTTTATCAAGAAAGGGTGCTTTATTTTGTCAAATGCCTTTTCTGAATCAACTGAGAGGACCAAATGATTTTTCTTCTTCAATATATCAATATGGTTAATTACACTCATTGTTTTTCTTGCATTGGACCGTCCTTTTATGCCCGGGTTTAAACCCACTTGATCAGTTTTATAATTCTTTTAATGTGTGTTCAGATTCTGTTTGCAAGTATTTTGTTTAGGATTTTTGTATCTAGATTCATTAGATATATTGGTCTGTAATTTCCTTTTTTTGTAGAATTTTTATCTGGTTTTAGTATTAGGGTGATGTTGACTTCATAGAATGAATTTGGTAGTGTTCTTTGCTATTAACTTTTTTAGAAGAACTTGAGCAAGCTTGATATTAGACCATCTTTGAATTCCTGGTAAAATTCACATGTGAAGCCAGGTGTTCCTGGGCTTTTCTTTTTGGGGAAGTTTTTTATGACTACTTCAATCTCTTCCCTTGTGATTGGTTTGTTGACGTCTTCTATTTCTCTTAGGGTCAGTGTAGGTGGTTTGTGTGTTTCTAAGAATTTATCTCCTCTATATTGTATAATTTTTTGTCATACAGTTGTTCATGGTATTCTCTTATCATCTATCTTATTTCTGTGGGATCAGTGGTAATGTCCCCCTTCTATTTTCTGATTTTATTTATTTACAACTTTTCTGTTTTTTTCTTTATCTGTCTAGGTAAGGGATTGTTGATTTTATTGATCTTCACCAAGAACCAACTTTTCATTTTGTTGATTCCCTGTATTGTTTTTTATTCTTGATTTCATTTATTTCTGCTCTGCTCTATACTAATTCTCCCCTTCAGCTTTGTTTGGGATTACATTGCTGTTCTGTTCTTTTTCTAGTTTCTTAACGTGTGCAGTTAGATCTTCAATTTTAATGTAAGCACCGAGGCCTATAAGTTTCCTCTTAGCACTGCTTTTGCAGTGTTCTATATATTTTCATACATTGTGTTCTCATTTTCATTGTCTCAAGATATTTGCTGAATTCTCTTGCCATTTTTTCTTTGACCCACTGATTATTTAAGAATGTGTTGCTAAATCTCCATATATTTATGAATTTTCCCATTTTCCATCTATTATTTATTTCCAGCTTCATTCTGTTAAGATCAGAGAAAGTCTTTCTGTATACTTTCAATCTTTTTACATTTATTGTTCATATATTTGCATAGTCATTCAATTCCCTGAAGTCTGTTACATTTTTTCTATCTCACTTGTCTTTCTGTTCTCCTGTCTTTTCTAGTTCAGTTGTTTTGTCTTTGTAATCACTAATTCAGTCTTTGAGCAATTCAAATCTGCCCTTATGTGTCTCTAATATATTTTTAATCTCATCCACCATGATTTCATTCTCAGAAGGTCTGTTACTTTTCTTTGCATGCTTTCAAATTGTTGTTTATACACACCCAGTGTCTTCTTTATCTTTTATTTCTTTAGTCATATTTTTAAAAAATTCTTTGAAGTGATCTAGGAGAATTTTGTGATTATCACTGATTAATTGTTTTAAATCCCATTTCTCTTCAGGATATTTTGTTTGTTAGTTCTCTTGTCTGGGCAATCTCTTCCTTTTCCTAGTATGGCTTGTAAATTTTTTGCAGCTGTCTAGGCATCAGAATGTGTTCCTGAATTTACTCTGATACCCAAATTCACTCTCTTGCCTACTTTTCTCACAGCTCTTCTTTGATATTTAGTTCACCTTATTCTAAGTCTTTAAATTTGCCTGACTTAAGTTATCAAAATGAGGCCAGAGACTCAGTAGTGTTACGCAAATTTTCTCCCAGGATTTCAGATACAAAAAGATGTGAGTTTTCTGTCCCTGCAATTTCCAGACCCGCTAGCTGATGGTGCTCATCAGCACACCTTTTCATGAAGGTGTTTCAGTCTGGGCTTTCCTGTGTTCCTGTGCTGAATCTCCAGAGTGGAGATTCAAAATGGGCTCTGCTGGCTGAGTTCACTGAACAAACCCCCTGATTCCTTCTTCCTATTCCCTTGAAACAGCTATCAGAGAGGAAGATGTCTGTTCCCCTCTGGTTTGGCTGCAATGAGCCAGGGGTTTTACCTCAGCTGACTGTCTTGAGGTTGGGTGAGGGCAACCCTTACGACCACCATGGTGGCTTGTTAACTCACATTTGTTGTTTTGAGTTCTTTGCCTTTCTGTCCCTCATCCTCCTAGGAGTTGTGTAGCACTATCTCTGTTTTGCTGACCCCCAAATTAGGACCCTTGGACAGCTTTTAGCTCTTTCTCCATTGTTTTTGTGAGAGCATTGGGCTTTGCCTTTTAGTCTGATGCCATCTTCCCACAATTCTCCATATTTTTAATTTCTTGCATTGTACCACCACCAGATCTGTTATCTATTTATGAATGTTTATGATTTCTTCTGTATGTTCTCCCAGTGTCTCCTTAATATGTTTTAACTCTGTCCTCACTTCATTACTGTGATTCATGATATTTGTTTGGATATCTTTGATTACTTGTTCCATGTTCTGCATCTCCTTCTCTATTTTAATTTGTTCATTAGACTGGGCCATGTTTTCCTGTTTATTATGGTTTGTAATTTTTTGTTGGTATCTTGGCATCTGTTTCTCTTTATGGGCTTATTCAAATTATTAGGTTCTCTTTCTACTCTCAAGTTTCATTCGGTTTTGTTTTGTGTTAAGTTTCCTTTCTGACTTTTGGTTCCTCTTATTTTATATTCTTGTAGATGTCCATGTTCCCCTTTAAAATATTAAGATCCTAGAAAGGGAAAGAAAGGAGAAGAGAAAAAGAATGGAAAAAAAAAACACAGAAGATGGAAAATAAACCTTAAAGAACCAAGAAGAAGAGAATAAAATAAATAGGAATGAAAAATCATAAAACATAAAAAAGATCAAGAATAAAAAATGTCCATTAAAAAAGAAAAGTAAATAAGAAAAAGATGGAATAAAAGACCAGAAAGATGAGAAGATAGAAAATGAATACCTAACAAGAAAAGATGGAACAACATAAATCCAATGGAAAAGGGGAAAAAAATAAAGAAAATAAATAATCTAAGGAGAAAATAAAGGAAAAAGAAGAGAATAAAAGCAACAACTACAAAAAGAAAAGCAGAAAAAAATCAGGCTTTCAGGCCACTTACAACTATCTCAGTCTGTGAGTATTCACCTATCTCCTTGCAAGCCTTCCCAAAGTTTCTGGATGAGGATTGCAGCCTGTAGTTCCCTATTGCACCATCTTAGATCTACCTGGAAGTATAATTTTAAAGCCCACTGATTTTTTTAATAATGTATTTTTGAATTTAAGTATATTTATGTGTTTACATATTTTCTGCCTATTAATTCCCAGCTTTATTTCATTATGATCAGAGAAATTGCTTGGTATAATTAAATGCTTTTTAAATTTATTGAAATCTGACTTATGTCACAACATATACTCTAACCTGGATAGATATCCAGGAAGACTAGAAAAGACTGTGTAACTTCCTGTGTTGGGATGTAATTCTCTATAAATTTCTATCAGGTCTAGTTCATTTATCATATTATTCAAGCTCTTAGTTTCCTCATTTATCCTCTTTCCATATGTTCTATCTAACACTGAGAGTGGTATATTGAAGTTTCCAACTATTACTTTAGAGAGATCTGTTTCACTTCTAGTTTTGCCAAGGCATGTCTTGTGCATTTTCAAGCTTCCAAGACACATAAGTATTTATTATTGCGATTCCTTTTTGGTGAATTGTCCCTTTTATTAATACATAGTGACCATCTTCATCTATCATAATAGTTTTGCATTTAAAATCTATTTTACCCAATATTAGAGTCACTACTCCAGCTCTTTTTTTAAAGCTTTATTTATTTATTTATTACTCCCCCCCACACACACTATTTTTGCACCTGCTGTCTGCTCTCTATGTGTTCTTCTGAGTCTGCTTGTCTTCTCTTTAGGCAGCACTGGAAACTGATCCTGGGACATTCCCAGGTGGAAGGAGGCTGTTCAATTTCTTGTGCTACCTCAACTCCCTGATTTGCTACATCTCTCATTTTCTCTTTTCTGTGTCTTTTTTTGTTGCATCATCTTGCTGAACCAGCACTCTGCATGGGCCAACACTCCATTTAACTAAATTAAAATGGCTTGAATGAACTGCTCAGCTACTGTGGAAGTCAAATACAAGAATATGAGATTTTTTATGATATACAATCCAACCAAAACAAACTTAAGCAACTTTATACAGGAACTTAAGAAGTATCGGGTTACCACAATAGTAAGAGTATATGAAACAACTTTGGACACAGCTCTTGTGGAGAAAGAAGGCATCCATGTTTGATTGGCCTTTTGGTGATAGTGCACATCCATCCAACCAGATTGTTGATGGTTAGTTAAGTCTTGTAAAAATTAAGTTTCCTGATGGCTGTGTTTGCTGCATTGTTGTTCATTGTGTTACAGGTTTGGGGAGAGCTCCAGTGCTTGTTGCACTAGCACTGATTGAAGGTGGAATAAAATATGGAGATGAAATACTGTTCATAAGACAAAAGTGACATGCAGCTTTTAACTGCAAGCAACTTCTGTATTTGAAGAAGTATCATCTTATATGCAGTTGTAATTTAATGATTCCAATGGTCACAGAAACAACTCTTGCATTCAATAAAATTGAGGTGCGAAGTGAAATTTGAGAGAGGAACTAATTTGTCAAATATACTAGCCATCATAATGGGGACTAAGTTTAATTAAGCTTCCTTAGGAATATTGAGAAATAGTTTTACCATGCGACAAATTTGAGAGTATTGCAACTTCTATGGTTTATAATCAGCCTATTTGGATTCTTACTGGTCAGCATTTAATTTGGGCTTATCATTTGTAACAATAAACCTTTCCTGAAATCATACAGTATTGCATTCTAAGTCTTCATTAAATATATTACCATGCCAGGGTCTTATCAAAGTATAAGAAACTTTGAGAGATTAGTTGCCAAAATACCCAGCACAATACTTCTTTATTTTCAGTATCATAAAAAACTTAATATCTCAGGAACTATAGACAATATAGAGCTTATGTGTTTTTTTTTCCTTCAGTCATTTCAAACATTGAAAGTAAGGCTATATGGTTATTTGCCTGTGCACTTTATGTTTACATCTCCCATATTCATGTCAGTATACATCAGGCTTGTGCAATCACTGAAATGTTTGGGAATTTTTACTGACTTATGGTGATTATTTTATGTCTATTTATGAATCTCATTTTGTGACTTTAGAGAAAAACCTCCAGTTTGAATATTAGCATTGTACAAAAGAACACATGATTTTAATGGTTCCGGACAAAAAAAGTGTTACAGTTAATTTAATATTTGCAATTTGGGGTGCAACTTGTCAGGGGAGGGGCTGACAAATGAATGGAAGCATGGTATTTCATATTTTTTTAAAATGTTGCTTTCATCTCGTGCAGAACATGTAAACTATGCTATTTAATTTAGTAAACAATTTTAAAATGTAGAGATATTTGTAATGGTAGCTACAATAATTCTTAAACAGAAATTTTCCGAAATTTTTGTAACCTTTTCCTTATCTATTGGAATTTGTTTACCAGCTATTACTTTTGCTTGAAGTGTTATTTTTTCCTTCTTTTCCCAAACTTGCAAAAAAAACCAGGTAGGTTTCTGCCAATGAATTAAGTGGACAAATATTTTAAATAGCTTTTTATCTGTGTACCTTAATATTTGTATACTTAATTATTTTTCTTTTGTAATAGATAAAATGGTGACATTTATTATTGTTAGTTCAATCATATATTTATACTCTCTGTGAATGTGTGGGACAAATAATTTGTCAGTGTTCACCAGATATAAAAACCTAGTGCAAGGGCTAACACATCTAAATAAATAACGAAATGCATTTATAATAAAAAGAAGAAACCATGAAACCAAGAAGGCAGTGGTATGATATATTTAAGGTAATGAAAGAGAAAAACTGCCAGCCAAGAATTCTTTATCTGGCCAAACTATCCTTCAGAAATGAAGGCAGCTTAACGTATTCACAGAGAAACAAAACCTAAGAGTGTTTGTTAACAAGAAAATGGATCTAAATATGATATAAATATATACAAATGTCATTAGTAACAGTATAAATAAGTTTCCTTTAAAATGTACCTTTTTGTTGTTTAACTAAAAATAATCATGACTTAATTTAGTTTGTTTTTCAATTGTGCTCCTTTATCATATGTATATGTTGCCTTTCAATAATTACCCTCTTAATATTTTAAGCACTTTAGGAAAGCTTCAATTTTTTCTTCATAGGTCATCCTTCTACAGCCTCTATCCTTCTGTTCCTTTCCAGACTGCCTTCTGTATCAGTTGCAGAACTTTCCTTCTGAGATGTCCCTTCATTTTCACCTCTTCTTTTTCCTGCATTCAATCCCACTGTGTTTAGTTTCCATGGCCTTTCTTTCTTAGTTTACTGCTTCATTTTACTGGACCATATAATTCATTAAGTTCACAAACAAGGTACTTTGAATAAAAATTATGAGGTTTTGGATGTCTGAAAAGATATTTGCTTTCATCAACTTCCAGATGATGAAAGTTTGGTTAAGTATATGTAGCCTTTTAAGTTGAAACTCATTTTCCCTAATTATTGTGAAGGCTTTGCTTCATTGTCTTATATCTTTCAGTATGACTGCTGAGTACTTTAATGTTATTTCAATTGTAAATATTTTGTGCATAAACTCTATCCCTTGCTGGAAGTTTTTAAGCTTTTCATTCTCACCAGTTGTATTTAAAATTTTCTGATGATAAGTTGTGATATGAATTCTTTCATTAGTTGTGCTAAGCATGTGATCGAACTTCAGTCTTGGAATTTTAGTCTTTTCATTCCAGAATATTTTCTTGAACTTTTTCTTTAATATTTCTCTCAATCCCTTTTTTTGGTTCTTTCTTTCTTTCTTCATTTCCCATTGTTTGGAACTTGGCCTTCCTGAACTGAAATTTTAATTTATTAACCCTCCTAAAATTTTCCTCATCTTGATATTTATGCTAAATTTTATGATTTCCATTAAATTATTGTAAATATTAGAGACATTTTTATTTCACTAATCCCCTTTTATAATATGCCATGCTAGTGTTATCTCTTCTTAGGTTCTTATCAGAATAGATTAATTACATTTCTTTTTAAAAAATATCATTTTCTTCCTTGCATATTATCTCCTCCCTTTGGTTATGTGAATTTGTTTTGGATTTTGCCTCTACTTTAGAAAATTTCCTCAAAATCTGCTGACTCCTGATATCTATGAACTGGAGGGACTGAGGTACTGAGCAACTGTTATAAGTAGTAAGCATCTCAGAACTGTAATTTCAAAGGTTCATTCATTTGAGGATACTAATTATCAATTTCCTTAGGTATTTCTTTTGGGATGTTTTATTTCCTGAGAATGAAAACATTCTTGGGGTTGGGAGGATAAGTCTGGCTGCCAGGACTGTAGACCAAAGTGGGAGAATAACTCTGAGGAGGGAGGTCTCACAATTTAGTTTGACTTCAAGTTATACCATGATCAAGGTTGCCTTTAGTTCTCTTAAGCTTGATTAAACTTTAGACCATCCTCTTCCTGACTTGAGGTCCCTGATCTACATCTTATCAAAGCCCTTACACTATATAGGTGCCTAGATGCTTCTAAGTAGGCATTTTTTAAGTCAGCTGCTCTATTTTATTTTCACAATAAAAAATTTAAAATTTACAAAACTCTACAACAGAGTAAACCCTAATGTGTACTAGGGACTTTAGTTAATAATATTAGTCGTTAAATGGGAGAATTGTAACACTCTAATGCAAAATGCTAAAAGAGAAAACAATTTGTGTATGTGTATGGGTGCTTTATGTGGGAACTTTAAAACGTAGGATTTCTTCCTTTTGTATGAACCTCCAATACATCCTTTATTCTTGGTGAGGTATTGGGTGTGGATACTGGAAAGAATTTTGAGAAAATTAAAGGTTTTCTGAAAACCAGGACAGTGTTGCCACAAAGTGAAGCAAGCTAAGGAAAATAAGGAAGAAGCCTAAACTTCCTCATATGTACAAGCCTCTTCCAAGATCGTGCTATAGACCAGTAAATGTGTTCTGTGCCATATATTTTTGTAAAGTCTGCACAAGACAGACAATTTGGCCATGGACTCACTCTATATTAGATTTACTTATATGAAACTCTAATATTTAATTTATAAGGCAAAATAATTATCATTATTATACTTAAATTTTGCATGTCTTATTACTAGAATAATTATACACAGGCACACCTCTGTCTCTTATGTTTCTATCTTTTATCTCCATGCACCTTATTGTTCATATTCACATAATGAAAGTACTTTTGGACCACTTCTATAGAACACAAAGGAAGTAAGTGGCCAGTGTAAGTAGTAGCATAGCAGAAGCCCTTTCTAGAATAGCATAGCTAAAAATAATTTAAATAGCCATTGAAGTGACAGAAAACACAGACATATATTGAAGTAAGCCTATATTAAATATATCCCAAACACTCTTGTTATAAAGTTAATGTCAAAAATGCCCAAGGCACTCAGTAATACCTCATATGAGCAGAAGGGTGTTATTAAACAAAATTTCCAGACAATTCTTTTACAGCCTTGGTACTAGGAAAAGATCTTAAGCATTTTTAAAAAATATTAACAATTACATAAAATATGTGCCTTGAAGAGCTCTTTGCCATAATCAAAGAAAAAGTTACCTCTCCAGAATTGGAAGTTACTGTCTTTCTTTGTATTCTGACTTATTTTATCTTCTTTTTTAGCATCTTTTCAGTGGGTGGAGTATTATGAATCCACAAGGCAATTTGAATGTTTTTCTAAAGATGCTAGAAGAATGGTCATTCCATTATAAACTTGAAGCCTTGCAACATGGACAGGGCATGATACTAAGCACTCTAAAATACTCTTTGGCCAGCTCAATATACAACTTACTGAAAACATTATAAAGCCATCTAACTGCAATTAGAAAAGTTGTTCTGGAATTTTTCAATAAATACATAATTAGAGAATATTGATTTGGGATTATAATAATGGTAATTATTTTGCCTTTTTTTGCTGTCAAGTATTTTTGTTTTGTTTTGTATTTTCTTAGTTTTTAAAGAAGCTTTAGATTACCAAAATGGAATCTTGTAATGTAATCTTGTACTTGCTTGACCAAGTACTTCTATTGCAATGTTAAATGAGAGTAATAACAGTGGACATTCTTGCCTTGTTCCAGATCTTAGAAGGAAATAATTTAGCATTTCACCATTGACTTTGATGTTAGTGGTGGGTATTTCATATATAGCATTTATCATCTTGTGAAAGTTTTCTTCTATTCCTTTTTATGAAGTTTTTTTTTTTTTAAGTAAGAAAGGATGCTTTTATGCCTCTGAAACATATGAATATGTTCAAGTGTTCATGAGACATTGTCTTGGTGAGTGGAGATCCAAACAATAACTGAAATAATATTGAATTCCCATTATAGGGAGTACTGATACATTCTCTAATAAGAAAGCAAGAGTCCCCTGAGTTCAAGGGCAATGTCCAGTGAATGAAGACAGACCATTATGCCAGGTCCTTGACATTGATGATTGCACTTATGAACCTTTTCTTGTGAAATTGAAACTTAGCTCAGTACTCTATATTGCCAAATAGTTATTTTCTGAAAACCACCTTGTTGCTCAAAGAAGCCTCTCTCTAAGCCAAAATCAGCATATAAACACATTAACTTTCCCCCAGTGTGGGACATGACTCCTTGGGTTGAGTCACCCTAGCATCTAGTAGTTATTACCAAAAACCAAATAGCAATGAATTTGGAAAAAGACTTTGACCAAAGGGGAAAATGGCAAATAGAATGAGTTTTTATGGCTAAGAGATTTCAAAGTGAGTTGAGAGGCCATTCCAGAAGTTAAGCTTATGCAAGTCTCAAAAAGATCTCATTGTCTGCCGCAGTAAACTATACATCAAATAGCGGTGCTCCTAAGGGCCCTAGAGATATCCAGAACCTATAAGCAGGGTAGAAACCTCAGGAATTTGGCACCCTCTCAGGGGGCCTTACTTTGGAATTTATGCTCCACAGTGTAACAGTGTTAGACTCATTATAAGTTCTCTGCACATGGCTCTTCTGTCCCTTTTATTTGAACATTTAATTAGCACTATACTTGATATATATACTTCCCAGAGACTTAAACCTTTGGTCCATCCATGTTCCAGTTGTTTCCTGAATTTCAGCAGAGTTGCAGCACTTACTCTCTAGTTCATTGGACTCACCCAGGACAATTAAAAAGGAGATGATGGACAATGCCCACCCAGTGTCTGCAACTGCAAGTAAGATATATTTATCCATCTGTCTCATGAAAACTAAGCCCCCTCTCAATTAGAAGCAAAGTGGACATTACCGTTTCCCAATCTTCAAGATTGGGGAATGAAAATGGCCTAAAATAGACTAATTAATATTCTACTATTGAGTTATTATTTTGGTAATGGAATAACACTTATCATTGATGTAAAGGCAGTGGCCACTAGAGGTTCTGAGGGATGGGGGAGGGAAAAATAAGTATAATATGGAGGCATTTTTCAGGACATTGGATTTGTCCTGCATGACATTGCAGTGATGGATACAGGCTATTGTATATTGTGTTATAACTTACAAAACTGTACAGTTTATAATGTAAACTGTAGTCCATGGTTAGTAGCAATGCTTCAATAGGTGTTAATCACTTGTAACAAATGTAACACACTAAAGAAGGATGTTGTTAATGTGGCAAAGTATGGAAGGGGCAAGAAGTGGGGCATATGGGAATACCTTATATTTTTTATATAATATTTATGTAATGTAAGTCTTCTTTAAAAATAAAAAAAAATAAGTAAAAAGAAAGCATGCTTTTTTCTTGTTAAACAATTTTTCTACAATAGAGATGATTTTTCTGCATCAATAGAGATGGCCATCTGATTTTATTTTTTTGATCTATTATTCTTTGCATAAAACCCACTTGATCATGCTGTATAATTCATTTCATGTATTGTTGAAAATGATTAGAATGTTTTCTTGAGGATTTTTGCATCTAGATTCATTAGAGAGATTGGTCTGTTGTTTTATTTTATTGTGGCTTCTATATGTGGCTTTGTTATTAGGCTGATTTTGGCATCATAGAATGAGTAGTGTTATATTCCCTCCACTTCTATTTCTTGGAGTAATTTAAGCAGGATTAGTATTATTTCTTTCTCGAATGTTTGGTAGAATTCACCCTTGAAGTCATCTGTACCTGAGCTTTTCTTGGTTGGTAGTTTTTTGATTACTAAGTCAGTCTTGTTATTTGTGTTGCTCTGTTGAGTTCTTCTGTTTCTTCTTTTGGAAATGTAGGTTGCTTGTGTTTCTAAAAATGTTTACATTTCATCTAAGTTTTCAACATTGTTCGTTTACAATTTTTCAAATATCCTTATATAATACACTTTATTTCTGTGGCATCAGTGGTGATATTCCCTCTTTAATTTTTTTATATTTTTTTATCTGATTCTTCCCTCTTTTTTCTTTGTTTGTTTAGCTAAGGTTTTGTCAATTTTATTAATCTTCTCAAAGAACCAGGCTTTCATTTTGTTACTTGTTTCTAGTGCATTATTTTTGTTCTCAATTACACTTAGTTCTCCTCCAATCTTTGTTATTTATTTCCTGCTGCTTGCTTTGGGATTAATTTGTTTTTCTTTTTCTAGTTTCTCCAGGTGTGCAGTTAGGTCTTTGATTTTAGCTTTTTATACTTTTTAAATATAAGCATTTATGTCTATAATTTTCTCTCTGAGTATTGCTTTAGCTGCATCCCATATATTTTGATATGTTGTGTTCTTATTTTCATTTGTTTTGAGGTAATTGTTTTCTTTTGCAATTTCCTCTTTGACCCACTGATTGTTTAACGGTGTATTGTTTAACTTCTTACATTTGTGCCTAATCTGGTTTTCTGCCCCTCATTAATTTCTAGCTTCATTCCATTTTGGTCAGAGAAATCACTTTATGTATTTTCAATCTTTCTAAATAGTTTGAGAATTGTTCTGTTACTGAGCACTTGGTCTATCCTGGAGAATGATCCAGGTATTCTCAAGCAGAATGTATATCCTGCTGTATTTGAGTATAATGTTCTGTATATATCTCTTAGGTCTAGTTTCTCTAACATTCTCTAGAATCAAGGTCTCTATTTCTTTATCACAATATCTGTTGAGGTGTTTTGTCTAATGTTATTAATGGTGTACTAAAGACACCTGCTATGATTTTAGAGGCATCTATTTTTCCCATTAGTTTTTCTATTGTTTGCCTTATATGTATTAGGGCACTCTGGATAGGTGCATAAATATTATAAATTTTTCTTTATTCTTGAGAGATTACTACTTTTATTAATATATAGTGTTCTTTTTCTCTTACAATAATTTTGCATTTAAAGTCTATTTTCCCTGATAATACTATACCTACTCCTGCTCTTTTTTGGTTTGCACATAAAATCATTTTCCAACATTTCACATGCAATGTCCTTGCATTATTAGGTCTATGGTGAGTTTCTTGTAGAAAACATATAGAAGAGTCATGTTTCCTTATTCATTCTGCCAATCTGTGTCTTTTGATTGGAGAGTTTAATCTGTTTACATTCAATGTCATTACTGTTGAGGCAGTACCTATATTAGCCACTTTTTCCTTAGGTTTATAAACATCATATTTAACATATAAGTTTGTTTTTAAAAAATATATATACAAATAAATGAGAGAGATGGAAACTGAATAGTAGCTATGTATGACAGGAAGCATAGACAGATTTGAGATGTGATGCGTTTTTTCTTTGTTTTTTGTTTATTATTATTATTATAGGAATAATCTAAATGCTGTAATAATGATTGTTGTAATGAATGCACAACTAGGTTATTATATCAAATACCATTTATTGTACATTTTGGATGGATTTATTAATATATATCAATAAAATTGATTTGTTAAAAAATCAGTAGTGATTGTTTACCCTACAATGAACAATCTGAGGAAGAAATTGAGTAAGAAACTCCATTTATAATACCAACGTAAAGATTCAAATAACTAGGAATAAATTTATCCAAGAATTTATAAGTCTTATACATGGAAAACAGTAAAAATTTGTTTTAAAAAATCAAAGAAGATGTAAATAAGTGGAAGTAGTTTCCCTTCTCATGACTCAGAAGAGTAAATATTGTTAGAGGTCAATTCTACACAAAACAATTTATAAATTCAAAGCAATCACAATCAAAATTCCAACAGCCTCCTTTACAGAAATGGTAAGCCAAATATCAAATTTATTTGGAAGAAGAAAGGACCCTGGATGCCCCCAAAACCTCTTGAAAATGAAGAATGAAATTGGTGGACTCATACTTCCTGACTTTAAAGTTATGACACAGCTACAGTGGCCAAAACAGCTTGGTACTGGCACAAGTATAGACATAAAGATCAATGGAATTGAATCAAGAATTCAGAAATAGACCCTTATGCTTATGGTCAATAAATTTTTGCAATACTACCAAGTGCATTCAATTATGAAAGGAAACTCTAAAACCAATTGTGCTGGGACAATGGACATCCATATGTAGAAGAATGAAAGAGAAGCCCTAGATCACAACATATACAAAAATTAACTCAAAAATAAATCAAAGACCTAAGGATATTTACCTAGATTCTAAAGATCCTAGAAGAAAATGTGGGGAAGCATTTTTAGGATCTTAGGTTAGGCAATGGTTTCTTAGAATTTGCACCCAAAGTATGAGCAAAAAAGGAAAGAATAGACAAATGGGACTTCATCAAAATAAAGAAAATTGTGCATTATCTCAAACATGAAAAGACAACCTTCCCAATAGAAGAAAATATTAGGAAATTAATATCTGATAATGGTTCAATTTTGAAAAAATATAAAATAATCCTAAAACTCAACAATATAAAGAAAAACAATCCAATTTAAAAATGGGCAATAAATATTTTTCCAAAGAGGATACACAAATGGCTAAATGCACATGAAAATTTACTCAGTATTTTTAGGTATTAGGGAAATGCAAATCAAAACCACAATAATGAGATACTATTTCATACCCACTAGAATGGCTACTATTAAATAAATGTAAATTACAAGTGTTGGAAAACATGTGAAAAAATAGGAATACTGATTCATTGATGGTGGGAAAGTAAAATGTTATAACCACTGTGGAAGGCAGTTTTGCAGTTCCTCAGAAATCTAAGTATAGAATTACCATCCAACTCCTCAATCCCTCTAGTAGTTGTACACCACAAAGAATTGATACAGAAACTCAAATAGATATTTGCACACCAATGTCCTTAGAAGAATTATTCACAATTTCCAAAAAGGGAAAGCAATCTAAGAGTTCATAACCAATGAATAGATAAATAACATGTGGTTAATACATCTGATGGGATACTATTCAGCTGTAAAAAGGAATGGAATCCTCATGCATGCAACAACATGCATCTATATTGCGGATATTATGTTGAATGAAATGAGAAAGACACAAAATGACAAATATTTTATGATTTCACTGTTATGAACTAAATATAATAAGCAAACTCATAGAATTAGAATCTAGAATATAAGTTTCCAGGAAATAAGTTGTGATTAAAGTATATGGATTTGATTCTTAACTTGTACAGATTCTATTTTTAGTCTGATGGCAAAGTCTGGAAATGGATGGTGGTGATGGTAGCATACTGTTTTGAATGAAATCAAGAACACAAAACTTTAAAGGTGAATGTGATTTAGGATGTATATATTGCCAGAATAAAAATTAAAAGATAAAATATAGAATTGTACAATGCATTGAACCCCATTATAGTCTATGTACTATAGTTAATAGTACAAGAATGTTCTTCCATGACTTGCAACAAATAAATGACACTATTACAAGGTGATAATAATAGCACTGTATATGGGAAATAAAATATACTTAAAGTAAATAATAGCTGATAGAACTATTTTAATCCTCTTTCATCCATTGTAATGAATGTAATTACTGTTGAAATAAAGAGTACAGATATTTTTAAAAGTGCTATCATCAAGAATAACAAATATTCCACACCAATGCAAGTTTTTGGTCATGGTGTGGAATGTCGGAAGCCTGTATTATGCAAGATTATTTTGTAAACTCATCTCTCTAATAAAAAAATAGAGCAGAAATAAATGAAATAGAGAATAAAAGAGAGAGCATTTACAAAAACAAAAATTGCTTCCTAGAAAGATCAATAAAATTGATAAATATTTAGCCAGACTGACAAAGGAAAAATAAAAAAGAGAGAGAAGACAGAAAATAAATAAAATAAGATTTGAGAGGGGGTACATTACTACTGATCCCACAAAAATAAAGGATCATAAGAGGATATTATAAAATGTATTCCAACAAATTAGACAACCTAGATGAAAGGACAAACTCCTTGAAACACACAAACAACCTTCATTGACTCTGGAATAAATAGAAGGTCTTAACAGACAAAAAAAATCTTAATGAAGTTTTAGTACATATAACAACATAGATGATCCATGAAGACATTATGTTGAGTGAAATAAGCCAGACATAAAATGACAAATATTATATGATATCACTGATAGGATACATTTAGTATAAGCAAGTTCACAGTGTTAGAATCTAGAATATAGGTTATCAGGAGCTGGGTTCATGGTATGGACCAAGGAGTTAATGCTTAATTTTAAAAGGATTTCTATTTGGATTTATTTAAAGTTTTGGAAATTGATGGTGGTGATGGTAGCAAAATATTGTGTTCGTAATTAACAGCACTTAGTTTATATTTGAATGTGGTTCAGAGGGAAAGTTTTAGTTTGTATTTATTTTAGTAGAATAAAAGAAAACAAAGGACTCTACAAATAGTGAACCCTATTGTGAATGATTAACTAAAGTTAGTGCAATTATTTTAAAAAATATTCTTTCTTGATTAATAGTAAATGTACTACACTAAAACAAAGTGTTAATAATAGGCTTATGTATCGGAAAAAATACATTCTAATGTAAACTATGAACTCTAGTTATTACTACAATTCTTTCTTTAATTTAAATATTGTTATTTCAATTGTAAGAGAGGTACCACACTAATAAAATGGTCAATAAAATGGGGTGGGGTTATATAAGAATACTGTAATTTTTACATGATTTTTTTCTGTAAACTTACAACTATTTTAATTAAAAATAAAAGTGAATAAATTTAATTAAATATTAAAAATGTCACAATTACAGGTCCAGAAACTCAAAGGGAATTAAAAAGGGAATGGGTAAAATGGATGTAGCTTACAGAGTTGAGTGCCTGCTTCCCACATGGGAGGTCCTGGGTTTGGCTCCTGGTACCTCTTTAAAAAAATAAAAAGAGCAAAACAAATGAACAAACCAATTCAGGGGAGCTGATGGGGCTCAATGTTTGATCAATGTCTTCCCACATACAACATCCCAGGTTCAATCTCCAGCCCCAGGTACCTAACATAAATAAATAAACTGGACTGAAATGGCATATAATAAATTTCGTAACTGAACTCCAGTCCATTTTTCATTCAATGAGTCTGAACCATGCAAGAAAATTATCCATTTCTTTCTTATTTTGTTGTAGTTGTTGTTCTTGTTTTCATGTTTATTTTAAGAAGAAAGATGTTATTAGAGACTTTCTGAGATAAGACCAACATTGTGATTAACATTTTGAAGGGAATATTTATTTTTTCCCATATCACCATGCATGGAGGAAACATTTTCTCCTCTATATTCACACTATATTAATATAAGACAGAATATTTGCTTATTCTTTGTCATCTATTAAATCACTCAATTTGTCCAATATTTTCTGTTTTCTAATCCTTCTAATGATAAGGTAAATACAGACCAGTTTAATCAAACATCTTTTATTTATAATATTTCAAGTCTTTTCACGCAGTCAACAGATCAAGTTAAGTGTAATTTTCGTTTAGTTAACATTTATGCTTTTGCATGTAAATTCTAAGCTAGTA
This sequence comes from Cabassous unicinctus, assembly GCA_029593785.1. Classification (NCBI taxonomy): domain Eukaryota; kingdom Metazoa; phylum Chordata; class Mammalia; order Cingulata; family Chlamyphoridae; genus Cabassous; species Cabassous unicinctus. The sequence continues at coordinate 57,648 of JAQZBX010003831.1, forward strand.
TTAAATGCTATGCCCATCATAATCTCCTTAATTGTCCTGGGTGAGTTCAATGAGCTGAAAGTAGGTGTTGCAACTCTGCTGAAATTCAGGGCACATAGATGTATCAAAGATTTAAGTCTCTGGAACATATATTTATCAAGTATAGTGCTAATTATAGTTTCAGATAAAAGGAGCTGAAGAGCCATGTGTAGAGATCCTATAAATGAAACTAACTCTGTTATACTGGGTAGCATAAATTCCAAAGTAAGGCCCACTGACAGAGTGCTGAATTATTACATTGTCTGCCTTGCTTATAGTTTTTGGATATCTTTAGAGCCCTCAGGAGCCCCACTATTTGAGGCACTGTTTACTGTGGCAGACAATGAGATCTTACTGAGACTTGCCTAAGTCTAACCTCTGCAATGAACTGTTGACTCACTTTGAAATCTCTTTCTTATTTTTTTAAAGATTTATTTATTTATTTATTTATCCCCTCCTTGCTGCTTGTGCTTGCTGTGTTCATTCGCTGTGTGCTTTTTCGGTGTCTGCTTATCTCCCCCTTGCTGTGAGGTCCCGCTACATCAGCCCACTGCGCCATGCAGGCCAGCCTGCCCTCACAAGGAGGAACCGGGAAGTGAACCCGAGGCCTCCCACATGGTAAACGGGGGCTCTATCATTTGAGCCACACCAGCTTCCCACTTTGAAATCTCTTAGCCATAAAAATGCAGTTGTATTTACAATTTCCCCCTTTTGATTGAGATCTTTTTCCAGATGCATTGCTAGTTGGTGCTTGGTAATAATACCTTGGTACCAGGGTGGTTTGTCTCCAGGAGCCATGTCCCAAGCTGGTAGGAAAGTAGTGGATTTATATGTTGAGTTTAGCTTAGATAGAGGCCGCATTTGAGCAAAAAGGAGACTTTCAGGAGCTAATTCTTAGGCAGTATATAATACTAGGCTAAGTTTCAATTTCACAGGAAACTTCATAACTATAATCATCAATGTCAAGGGCCTGGCATAATGGTCTGCCTTCTTTTACTAGACAGTACCCTTGCATTTGGGGAATTCTTGCAGATTTATTTAGGAATTTAGCAAAACTCTTCAGGATGGGAATTCAATATTCTTTGGGTTATTGTGTGGTTCTACAACCACCAAGAAAATGTCTAATGAAAACTTAAACATAGTTATATGTCTTAGAGGCATGCTCCAGGTAAACCCCTTCCCATGCATCTCCACACAGAAGATGATGATGGGCAACGCCCATCCCAAGGAACAGAGAATGTCTGCAACTGCTACCAAGATAGTCCTATCCATCTGCCCCATTGAATCTAATAAACCTCTTAATAAGAAGCAGAGTGTGCATCACCATCCCCAAATCCTCAAGACTGGGGAATGAACGATGGACTAAAGTAGAAATATTACTATTCTACTATTGAATTATTACATTTCTAGCAATGGAAGAACTCTTTTTGATGTAAAAGCAGTGGACACCAGTGATTCTGAGGGATGGGAGAGGGAGGAATATGTCTAATATAGAAGTATTTTGGGGACATTGGATTTGTCCTGCATGACATTGTAGTGACAGGTACTGGCCATTGTATATTGTATCATAACTTACAAAATTGTGTGGGACAGAGTGTAAAGTATAATGTAAACTGTAGTCCATGGTTAGTAGCAGTACTTCAATCAAGGTTCATCAATTGTAACAAATATATCTACACTAATGAAGGATTTTGTTAATGTGGGAAAGTGTGAGAGGGGATGGGATGGGGCATAAAGGAATTCCTTATATTTTTTATGTAGTATTTATGTAATCTAAAGTTTCTTTAAAAATAAAATAGACTTCCAGGAATATGGCATCTAACTAGGTAAGCAGGGCTCAACTGTCACCAAAAAAAAGTAGAAAAATGGACAAAAGCTATATGAGGGATCTGATGTCAGGATCTGCAGACCAGCAGAGTGCTGTGCATCACCCAGGAAGAGAGGGGCCGAGAGAAAAAGAGGCCTAAGGAAAACTGTGATTTACTCACCTCTGCAGTTGGGAATGGCACATATACAACACTCCCCAAGTAAATAGCCTTGGTAAAATCCCTGGCATACTGCAGCCAACTGAGACTTGAAAGAATGTCCTTCTCCCTGGGAGGAAGAGTGATCTGGAAGAAGGCAGAGAATGGTTTCTCTTCAGTGAGATTTGCCAGGTGAGTCCCCTTTGAAACTCAGCTATAGCCAGCCCAGCAAGTGGAGGTTGAAAGATACACCTCTGTGGGGTTACTTCAGGGCAAGTATGTGTGGGACTGGCACCCAGCAACCTCAGAGAGAGAGAAGTATAAGAGTGAGGAGAGATAGGGTGGGTGGAACAGACAGAATAAAACATCCCCAGCCAGCATTGAATCAGCCAAAAGGAGAGGAGATGGGGACCTGAGCAGACAAGCTGTCACACCCACCTGTCCTGGGAGTTGGAAAAAATAGGTCAGTATGTGGACAGGTGCCTACAATCTGGAAGAGAAGGTAGACAGGAGAGATAGCCAGGAAATTATTAGAAGCCCAACTTGCCTGAAGGGAAAGAGGGCTGGGAAAGCTAGACAATCTTTCAGAAGCCTACCTAACCTGTGAATTGGATGTAGCTCAGTAGTGGAACACTGGCCTCACTAGATCTGTGGTACCTCCTAAGAGAAGGGATACACAGATTGATCCAATGGGTTGTCACACACCCAACTGGCTCCTCTGACAGGGAACATATAGACTATGACATTTTTGTTTTACGTTTTATGATCTGTTATTTTATATTTAAATTTAAAATTTTTATACTTTATTTTTTAATTCTACATTTGATTCTCTAAAAAATATGTACCGTAACTGTGGAGGGTGGGTTATAGTGTGATTGATGAGCACTGGCAGCCTAAGGCCATTCCTAAGGGCCTAAGAAGGAAAACTGTTTTTCCTAGATTATTATTTTATTTTTTCTCTTTTTTGTTTCTTTTTATTCTTTTCCTTATTTTTTCTCCTTCATGTCTTTGTTTCATATCTTTGTTTTATTTCTCCCTCCGCCATTGTTTTTCTTTCATTTCATATTCTCTTGTATGGAATTCTTTTTTTTTTTCCCCTCACCTTTCCAGTCTGTTATTTTATATCTTGTTTCATTTTTATTCCACCTTTTATTAGTCTTATTACTTTATATTTTTTATGAATTTTCACTGTTATTACTTATATTTTTTGGCTCTTTTATGGATCCCTTTCTACCTATTTTTAAATTATTACTATTATTCTTTTTCTCTTCTCCCTTTCCATTTCTATTGTATTAATATTTTTTCAAGGGAACACAGAAAACCTTAAGGATATAGAATAAGTGGAATCAAGTGTCAAAGTGGAAGCTTAATACAAAACAAAACAAAAGAAAACCCTAGATTTGAAAGAAAAGTTAACCTCCTGAATAAGCCAGTCAAGATAAATAGATGCCTAGATACCAACAGAAATTAAAAGCCATACTAATAAACAGAAAAAACAAGGCCCAATCTAATGAACAAATTAAAATAACAACAACAGCACCAAACAAAAACAAAAACAGGAAGAGAAGCAGAACCTGGAACAAGTAATTGATGATGTCCAAACAAATATCATGAATCAACATAATGAAGTGAAGGAAGAGATAAAAGATATTAAGAAGGCACCAGAGGAACATACTGAATAAATCATAAACATACGTAAATTTAACATATCTGATGGTGATGAATAGCACAATGCAAGAAGTAAAAAATATGCTGGAAGCATATAACAGCAGATTTGAACAGGCAGAGGAATGAAATAGTGACATTGAATATAGGACATCTGAATTCACATAGATAGTAGAACAGACAGGGAAAAAAAGGGGGAAAATTCAGCAGGGACTCAGGTAATTGAATACCAACATGGAACACACAATCATATGCATTTTAGGTATCCCAGAAGGTGAAGAGAAGGGAAAGGGGGCATAAGGAGTGTTGGAGGAAATAATGCCTGAAAATTTCCCAACTCTTTTGAGTGACATAGATGAACATGTCCAGGAAGCTCAGTGCACTCCAAACAATATAAATCCTAACAGGCATACCCAAGACATATACTGATCAAATTGTCAAATTCTCAACACAATGACAGAATACTGAAAGCAGCAAGGGAAAAGAGATCCATCACATACAAGGGAAGCTCAATCAAATTAAGCACTGATTTCTCATCCATTACCATGGAGACAAGAATACAGTGGTAAATATGTGGAATTTAGTGCATATTTAAGGTATTAAAAGAAAAGAAAAGAAACTTCCAGCCAAGAATTCCGTATCCAGCAAACCTGTCATTCAAAAATGAGGAGAGATGAAAATATTTACAAATAAAGAGAAATTAAGAGAGTTTGTCAACAAGAAACCTGCCTTTCAAGAAATACTAAAAGGAGTTCTGCAGTTTGAAAGGAAAATAAATACAGTAGAGGGAGTTTTGGAGGAGAGTGTAGAAAGGATATTTTTTAGTAAAGAGTAACTGAAAAGGAGAAAAGAAAAATAAAAACAAAATATAATATATATATAGACTTGAAGAAGAAATGGTTTATGTAAGTACTTCCTTGACAGTGATAACATTGAATCTTGATGGATTAAACTCTCCAATCAGTAGATGCAGATTGCCAAAATGTAAAAGGGTTTGTAACCCATGTATATGCTGTCTGTGGGATGCTCACCTTAGACTTAAGGATGCAAGGAGGTGGCAAGTGAAACGTTGGGAAACCATTTTACAGGCAAAAATAACCAGGCAATGTTAGAAATAGTTACACTGGTATTGGACAAATCAGACTTTGAATGCAGGACTTTTGTAAGAGACTAAGAAGGACAGTATATATGAATAACGTGGATGATTCATCAAGAAGAAAGGACAATCATGGGCATTGATGCACTTAGTTGTGGTGCCCCAAAATTCATGAGGCAAACATTGGAAAAACTAAGTGGAGAGGTGGATTCTTCTTCTATTGTTTTGGTGGGGGATTTTAATGCACCATTATGACCACTGAATAGAACAATTTGAGAGAGGGTCAATAGAGAAATGGAGACCTTGTGTAACATGTTGGAGAATCAAGACCTGATAGACATATAAAGAACACTGCACCCAAGTACAACAAGATGTACATTTTTCTCAAGTGCACATTGATCATTCTCCAGGACAGACCACATGTTATTTTACAGAACGAGTCTTAAAGATTTTAGAAATATTGAAATTATACAAAGTAATTTATCTGAGCCCAAGGAAGGAAGCTGGAAATTATTAAGGGACAGAGTACCAGAATAGCCACAAAGATATAGAAGTTGAACAACAAATTCTTAAACAATTAGTGTGTCAAGGACAAAATTGTAAAAGAAATCAGTGAGTTCCTTGAAGTGAATGAAAAAGAAAACACAACATATTAAAACCTGTGGAATGCAGTAAAAGCAGTGCTAAGAGGGAAAGTTAGAGTCATAAATGCCTATATTAAGGGAAGAAAGAGCAAAAATCAAGAACTTACCTGCACACCTGGAAGAACTAGAAAAAGAATAGCAAAATTCCAGGGCAAGCAGAACAAAGGAAATAACAAGTATTGGAGCAGAACTAAATGAAATTGAGAATAA
>JAQZBX010003832.1:0-35107 GCA_029593785.1 Cabassous unicinctus
GAAGGCAGGGAGAGCGAAAAAGAGGTGTAATATGGGGGCACTTTTAGGACTTGGAATTTTCCTGAATGACATTGCAACAATAGATACAGGTCATTATATATTCTGCCATAACCTACAGAATTGAGTGGGAGAGAGTGTAAACTACAATGTAAACTATAATCCATGCCCAGTGGCAATGCTCCAAAATGAGTTCATCAATTGCAATGTATGTACCACACTAATGAAAGAAGTTGTTAATGTGGGGAAAAGTGGGAGGTGTGGAGAGGGGGCATATGGGATCCCTTAATATTTTTTATGTAACATATTATGTAATCTAAGTATTTTTTAGAAAAAATAAAAAATATAGTAAAAATAAATAAATAAATAAATAAATACAAGAGGAAAAAAAAGAATCTCTGTCTTAATCCCTCCAGGTGATTCTGATGTACATAACATTTTGAAAAGTATTTCTCTAGAGCAGGGGTTCTTAACTTTTTATATACCATGACCCCTTTGCCAGTCAGGTGAAAACCACAGACCCCTTACTAAGTCCACACTACACTGTGTATTATTTAATAAATATATCACACCCACACCAACACATCCCCACAGGAATAATGTTTTTTTTTACCCCTTTTTAAGAACCCCTTCTCTAGAGAGTTTACTATTTTGGAAAGGGCATTAAAAATACCTTGTCTTTGATGGAATGAGTGATTTTTTTCAAGATACATGGATTGGCTTGAAATATTATTCAGGTTCACCATCCTAGCATGAAGAAGGTAAAAGAATCTGGAGATGCCAGTAACTTCACAATTCTTAGAGTGATGCTCTCGGTCTAGGATTCTGTTTGGTACTGAGCCCTGCCAATTAAGTCTGTCGCCTGATCTGACAAGGAGATTAGTAAAATCCAGTTAACTTAGCTGTTAGAATGTTGCCACATGTGCCTCACACAAAATATTGTAGAGTAACTGAAGGACTGAGATCTGGTGCTTCCCAAAAGTTTAAGAATGAGTGTGTGACTGGTTCATGCCTGCTTGCTAATAAACATTTCATGGTGTGACATATCTCATCTGACACTTGCTTTCATTTTGATATTCCACCGCACAGCAGATATTTTGGAGGGGAGGAGACCTACAGCCCTCACTTGCCTCTAATTATTGGAGATTACCAACAGAAGCAGAACAACCAAAAATAACAGCCAAATTCATACCACCTTTTTTGCCATATCAGCAATGCATTAATATATTTATTTTTCTATCTTATCCAGCACTTTTAGCTGTTTTCAAGCAGGAGAGTCTCTCAGGTATCTAGTCATCTATACTGCTGGAAATAGAAGTTCCATTCAATAGCTTTTAATTGAGCATATAGATACTGGGCCAGGCACTGGGGAGACAGACGTGTCCAGCACAGACCTGTTTGCTCCCTGCATTCATGGAGTTTAGGGAGCAAGACAGACAACGATATGTGTGTGTGTGTGTGTGTGTGTGTGTGTGTGTACAATGATCAGAAGTGATAAAGGCTTTAAGGAAAATGAGAATGAGCAAGATGCAGCGAAGGAGAATATGGGAGAGGGGTGTACTTAAACAGAGTGGTCAGATGTTGGGAGAGAGGGGGAGCTTCACCAAATGAGGTGACATTAAACATTTAAGTTGAATCTGCAGGATGAGAAGGAGCTGGTCATGTCGGATTGGGAGGGAGGAGGCAGAAAACCATTCCAGGCAGGGAGAAACACACAAGAAGAGCCTTGAATCATGAGCAGCTTGACACATGTCCTCCCAAAAAAAGCTTAGCGTTTATGGGGACAGTGAGACACATACCTCACCTGTGTGATGCTCTCACTGAGAAGGTTGGAAAATAGGTTTCTGGTTTTCTCACTGTTAGATGGAGGAAGGATTGATTTGAAGTACACCTTTTAAAAATTGTAAATAATGACTTAACTTCCAAGAGCCATTCATGTTTAAGCATCTTTGGGAACCTAAACTATTCAATGCTTTTACACATGCCCAGATTAAGGAACAAAGAACATGTTTATAAAATACCCAGTTGCTTCTGAAGTAATTGGAAGTTTTAAAGACATCAGTATAAATTGGTTTGATACAAATAGAATATAGGAGAACAGGCACACACACAAATTCCATTGATACATATATAGGGTATAAAATACAGATATCAATAAAATATAAACACAGAAAAGACCAAACAGACATTCATGCAATAAAAAAGATCATTTTCTCAGTTAGTCATACTATGGAGGAAGAATAAGAAAAGGGAAATACAGAAGGAGGAGGAGAAGGAAGAAATAAAGGAGGAGAAGGAGAAGGAGAAGGAGGAGGAAAGGAAAAGAGGAAGTCAAGACAGGCAGAGGAAGAGCTTGAGCAAAGGCTGAGGCTGAGGCTGGAGAGAGGAAGTGTACACTGTAAACAGCAAGTCATTCAGTTTGGCTGGATGTTCTGTTTGGCAAGACCAAATCATTGAGCAGCACATGATAAAGACCATTCATGAATTTAAAATTCAATTACGTTCTTCTTTGACCTTTTAATATTCTATACGGAAGTAGAAAATTATGGAGACAGGGCAGTCTTGGGATAAAGCAATGATTCTCTCCCAGGACCCATAGAAATAACACAGAACACTACAGTGGCGATCTGTTAAAAGAAGAAGGATCCAGGAAGGTTGGTGCTAATATTAGCCGAAGGCTTGGAATCCTGCTGCTGTATTTTACAGCCCTGTGTTGGCAAAGAACACGTGGAAATGTATTTTCACAATTTAAATCAGAAGGCTTTGGGAGAGCCTTGCCAAGTGCACAGATGCGGAGCTGGTAATTATTATCATGGACAAAGCACCTGAGGACTTGGTGTGAATTATTAAAATGCTGTGTTAACTTATTGCATTTGAATGTCAATTGACTGGATTTCAGTGTTAATATCATTTAATTTCAGAACTAAACAATAAAATGTCTAGTTAGCCCCTGCCTCACAAAGTCGCTATTATCGTGGTCTTTATTGAATTACATGGTGTGGAAATTGGAATGGTAATACAGCCAAGCAAATACAGAAGCTGAGAGTTTTAGAAATGGTTGGGAGAAAAAAGAGACATGAAGCTTGCATCAATGTCTTTATTCCTTTGAGGAAATAACATCAGCAATTTTCCCAAAAAATGTCACCCTGATGCTTTAATAGTACAGCACCCAGAAAGAAAAACATTAAACAGCTACAAGAGGACGTTAGTGGAAGAAGGATGGGGGAACAGGGGAAGGCACGGAGTGCTCAGAGCTGCCAATAATTGAACTTGCAGATTGATTCCTACCATAGACACCTGCATATAAATTAACCTCACTAGCTCCTCTGAAAATGTAGAAAATAAACATCTAATTTGAAGGATTGTTGTGAAGGTCATAGAAAAACAGGCTTAGTGTATCCAGCAAAATTTCTGGCACACAGTAGGTGTTAAATAAATGGACAGTTTTGTTCTTATTCGTGTAACAAACTTGGCCAATCAGAGGCCAGACTTAGACCACATGATTGATCATCTATTGATTTTATCTGCCCAATACCTATTCCTGCTTCTTCTGCTAATTACTTCTCAGTTTTACTCTGTAGGGTGACTCCTTCCCAAGCATACATTTTTAAGGGATGTCAGTCAGGTTCTCGTCCTTTCCTGCCAAGAGTCTTGAAGACCCAGGCTAGGTCAAACTGATGCTAACTTGTGAGAAGGTCACCCAAACCCTGAGAACAGATCCGCTGAAGAAATTGGACATTAGTTAACTCCAGATCCCCAGAGCATCTCTGATCTTTGTCCTTTCCAAAGCCTGGTTCTTTAGCTCTTTTCAGTCTTTGAGCTTTTTATTGGTTTCTGTTGCCAGAAAACAAAGAACCCCACTGATACAGACTATAGAAGTTGGAAGGTATCTTCAAATTCACTTATCCTGATCCCATTATTTTACAGATGAGCAGACTGGAGCCCAGAAATAAGAAAAGTACTTTGTTTGTTTTTTAAGTCATAGTGACAGAATTGGGACTGAAGCCCTTTGGACACTTGCTCTAGCACTCTTTTCATCACTGGGTTTTCCATGATAGGAAAGGATCCTGCCTTTCAGACGATCACTGGATAGTGAAAGAGTTTCTACCAAAGTCCCCATACTGGTAGCAAATGTCAGCAATGTGGTTCTGCTCTACTTGGATGCAGCAGTTCTGTGAGCTAAGATGCCCCTAGCCACTTAACCAACATCTCACACTAACCTCTGGGCAATCAAAGAGCATGATGCAGAGGGGTTGCTCCTCACTACTTTTAAAGAAAAGGTAGAACCTGCGTGTGATGGATTGAATTTTGTCCCCCAAAAGATATGTTCGAGTCCTAAACATTGGCCTAATGAATGTGATCCTATTTGGGAGGGTGGGTAATTTTTTTTTAACTGTCAAAGTGAAAAAGACGAGGAAGAACTGAGGAATTGTTGGAGATTAGAGGCGTCTAAGAAGACTTGGCATTAGTTAAGATGAGGCCAAACTGGATTAGGGAGAAGAAGAGGAAACCGTGGACGCAGGCAGGAATAGAAGACAGGCCTGTGACAGAGGCTGAGACTGAGTTAAGCCACAGCTGAAGTACTCTATGGATTGCCAGCAAGCCGCTGCCGGGACCCTACAGCTTTAGAGGAAGCACGGCCCTGCCAACACCTTGATTCTAACTTCTGGCCTCCAGAACTGTGAGACAACAAATTGCGGTTGTTTTACGTCACCCAGGAAACTAAGACACTGCATTTCTTGGCTTTTTGGTTTGCAAATTATCCTGGACAAGCAGAGGTTTTTTTCAACTAGTAATTACCTCAGGTCTTCCCTACCTGTCTTCCTTCCACCCGTCTTTTATTCCTTCATTTCACCTTTCCTACTTCCCTCCCTCCAAATATGATTGATTTCATTTCTCTCACTATCTATATAGCTCTGAAGATCTCACTACTTTTAAGTTTATTAATGAATTATGGACAGAAAGAGGGGAAAATTGATCAGCAAATCAACAAGTTAGTATTTAACATTCTTTAACAAGGAAATGACCAAAAATTAAGATTATATTAAGGTTTTATGATTTTTAAAACTTGCATAAATGGTAATAGTTGGCAAAATTATGTAGTCGTAGTGCAGTAATTAACATATTAGAAACAGGGGGCAGAACACACCTGGTTTTAAATGCCCTGCCATGCAATTACTGTACATGTAACTATAGGCAAGAAACTCTTACACTCCAAGGCCTTCGTTTCTTCATTGGCAAAAATGGAGATTATAAAAATAGCATTTACTATGCCACACAAGGTTGGTTATCTAATATAACTTTCATTTCAAACTTCTTTGTCCCTTGCTTATATCTATTTGAGGCAAAATGTCACTTTTCCAGCTCCCCTTGCAGCTGGAGATGGCTGGGGTAAATGAAGTTCCATTTCTAGCCAGTGAGATGAAGCTTCCCCTCCCCAAGAAAGGAAACTGACTGCACCCCTCTTCTCCCTTTTATCTTGCTTTAAGTGATGCCAGGAGGTATATAGCTGCCATCTTCTGACTATGAGAAAAGAAACATGAGAGAAAGACCAAGATGATCCCTGAGATGCTAGTCTTGCTAGGGAGCTTTTACCCAATATCAGTGGCCACTTACCTCTCAACTACTTTCTATGTGAGAAAACACTGACTGAGGTCAGGTGCTCTGTTATCAGGTAGAAACTATATGAAATTGTCAATTTTCAAGTATTTTTAACTTACAAAAATAGCAGTTTTATGTGGTTCAGCCTAATATTTGCCATCAAAATATTTCTAGTCATTAGTTTTCCTCATAATTTCTAAAGGGATTAATTTATATAAAAAAAACTTTGCACATTGCCTGGGACCTGCTCAGGAAAAGTCAGTTACCAATTATCCTCCATGTTAAGATGCAGCTTTATCACATTTAAATGTCTCTGAAAATAGAACAAAGCATACAATGACTGTAGAGAGTTGATGTGGTACTGTTTCTTTTTTTTCTGAGAGGATGTTATTAAATAGTTTTCCTTATAATCGCCTGCATTTTTAAAAAATTGATTTAATATGATACCATTATTAAGTTATGGAATTAATGAGCATTTATTCCATATTAATTAGTTAACTAAATTAAGCTTATAGTAGGTGCCTTTGTTCAAAATGAGTTTATCTTTTTTAGTCATTGGACCATAAATGACCATCTTTTAGTATAAAGGGATATTTTTATGCACTATCACTTTTTGGATCCAGTGATAAAGATAAAAGAAAAAGTTAGCTCTGTCAGATCTTCCAAAACTCTGTGAATTGAATCCATTTAAGCAGAAAGCAGCTGTTTCCGATGTGATAATTTAAAAAGTTTTTTAAAAATATGTCCGGTGTTCTACAATCTGTGTCCAAGTCCCTTTTCCAATATATCTGGGGCTTCTCTTAAAAGAACCCTCTTTGCCAACCAGTGTTGGGGTATCTGCTGTCCCCAAACCTTGCCATACACCATCCACACCTTTTCTCTTTTCACTGAAGAATGACTTCTCTACTCAGAATAGCAGTGTACAATCTTGTTTTCACTAAACTTCAGTATCTATTTTTTTGAGTGCTTAATAATTTCAGGAATTGTTCTAGGTTTGTAACTCAGCATGTCATGGCCAACATTTTCAATACTTTAAAGAAAAAGAGAGAGAGCTAGAATAGAAAACATGACCATTCAATAAAGGTAGTAAAAGTATTGTTTCATGAAACATTTTTCAGTTTTATATAGCCTTTGTTTTTAGGTTGAGGGTTTTGCTGTGGACTGTGGCCAAAAATGTTTAAATGCAACTGTTCTGGGAGCTGGAGATTCAGCAGTGAAAGAAAGATTGCTCCCAAAGGAATTTAATTCTGAAATGGAAGGCAGATATTAACCAACAAGCAAGCAAATAATATATCAGGTAAGGATAAAAATTGTGAAGAATATTGACAGATAATGGGCTAGAGGGATGGTATCCAGGGGTGCTGTTTTAGCTGGTGGTCAAGGAAGGTCTCTCTGAAAAGGCAACATTTAAGCAAATTCCTGAAAGAAGTGAGGGAGTGTGTTCTTCAGATATGGAGGGGAAGGTGTTTCCAGCAGAAGGAACAGCAAGTGCACAGGTTCTGAGGTGGAGGGAATACAGGATTATCTCTGTTTCTATTCTGAAAACAGAACAGGAAGCAGACCAGGTAGAGGAATGGGACATGGGTGGGAGACAAAGTCATAAAAGTAAGGGCCATGTCATGTCGATCTTGGGTTCCATGGAAATGACTTTGGCTTTTACCATGTGAGATGAGGTGCCTTCAGAAAGCTACCTGACCTGGTTGAGGATAATAGCCAAAAAAGATTCCTCTCCACCTGAGAACCTATAGATTTTTACCATCCTTCATTTACTTCTCATTGCTACCATTTTGTTGTGTAAGTCTCTGTCAGTCTAGGTTGTAAGTTCCTTGAAGGCTCTTCAGTATGCGTGTAAGTAAGAGTATGACTATGGATGACAGATGTACAAGCAGATATATCTCCACTATGGTGCCTAACAGAGTACCATGGAGTATAATAAAGTTGATAAATATTTGTTGATTAATTGTTGTCTACATCTGCTAAAAGGTTAACCATAGAATTTCTGTACCCACTGAATAGTCTTGGTTTGCAAACATATGTTTATCTTCTTTCCAGGTAGCACCAAGAATTTCCCCTTCCCCCAGCCCCTGATAACCTCTAATCCACTTTCTGTCTCTGTGAATTTGCTTATTCTAGATCTTTCATATAAGTGGAATCATGCAATATTTTCCTTTCATGTTTGGCTTATTTTACAAAACAATATTTTCAAGGTTCATCTATTTGCAGATTGGCCTTATTATCTTAATTTAACAGATAATCAAACAGAGGTTCAGAGAACTTTGGCAACTTCTCAGGGTGGCAGCTAGGAAGCAGCAAAGCTGGGATTTGAATACCTGTCTTTCTGACTCTTAAGTCCCTGCTTCTTGTGTTGGGCATGCTTCTCTAGGTGGTATCCTCATCAGGGTGGGGAAGGGAAGGTCTCATGTACTGGGGTCATACTGCAGCTTCAGAGGAGAGCTGGCACCCCAGCATGGTCAGCTCTGAAAACTGTAGTTTTGTGCCCAAGGATCTGCTAATTTGCTGACGTATCTTGTGCAAATCATTTCTCCTCTGAAATGTCTATCTATAACAAGTGGATTTTGAATAAGCATATGATATTAAACAACAGATGGCTAAAAAGTAGGTTGTGCAAAACAACAAACTTACAATTATGTGTCTTAAAACCTCAGGGGATTGTAATTCAAAACCCGACCTCCATGCTGCAAAGCAGGTTTTTTTTTCCTCTCTCTCTTTTTTCCTTTTTCTCTCCTACTTCTACAGCTATGTTCCCCTTACTCTGTATATTTTCTCTTAAGGCTAATGGGATGTGTATGCAGTCTTCATTAAGGTATGTGAAGAACATAAGCTGTCCAAGTATGAAGTCGTCAGTGTAAAATGTAGCAATTATTATTCATGATTAGTATTTAGTAGAATATCCACTACCATGAAATTCATAAAAGGGCCAGAACTCAAATCATAGCAGAATAACCATCAGATAATATGTAAGTCAGAATCCTCTCCATCCCCTATAGATTGCAAAGTAATTTGGAAATGAAAGGGATCTCTGGAAAAAACTTTTCAGCTGGCTTCCATGTATCTCTCTGAAATAGAAGCAAATACTGGGGCGATATCTTGCCTCAGTGGAGTATTTATTGCATCATGAACTACTCTTTCAAGTAATTTGCTTAACATTAAACATTAATTTCTCTAGAAACTGGAGCTCTCACTTTTTTGTAGCTGTAGCAATTAAGGGTAGCTTTGGCTGGGCAGCTCTAACTTCCAGCAGGTCTGCAAGCTCTGTGGCCTTTCCTCAACTATGGCACCAATAGTCTTTCTCATTTATAAGCCTTGTTGTTTTTGTGTGAAATACAAGATAAATGCTGCCCCAATGTAGTAGCACAGGTCACAGCTGTAAACATAATTCTTGTAATAAATGAACTGTAATTATTAAGAGAAAGCTATAGTTATTGATTAATCCCCACTTTTACCCCCAAAACAAGGCACCTTATCTCTAAACATATGCTTTTTTGTTTGTATGTTTGTTTGTTTGCTGTTAAATACACTCTAACGAACGTGTGGAGCACAACAACATTTGATATTTCCATCTCTGTAATGTTTAGCTGTCTCTCTCTCAGGAAGGGTTTAGGGGTCACACCCGCTGGGTGCAGGAACAGAGAGGTGACTTCCCCAAGTCCACAGAAAGCCAGAGGCTGCACCACAAATATAAAGTCTAGACCCAGAGCATACGCTGTCTTCTTGATTTACTTTGTGCCTGGCAATCTCTTTATCATCACCAAATCATATTTTTATAATAAACACACACTGAATGTTTTTTGTGCTTATGTGTCATTTGTGGCTTTGAAAGATACGAACCTGCCAAAGTACCCGGGACGGGCTAAATCCCTAGACTTCAGCCAGTGGTTGTCTTTGCCTCACTTGAAGCTGCCGTGATTCTCAATTAGCCATGTAAATTGAGGTGAACAGATAACAAAAAAACACACGATAATCAGAAGGTTATTAATAGAGTATAAAGATTTGTCTCCAAGGATGTTCACTGCAGCATTTTCAGATGGAAAAACATATCTCTTTTTCTCTCAAGAGATTTCAGAACTAAACAGAATAAAACATTTTTGATGAAAGGCAGCTGGCCTTTGAAAAAATAAATAAAGCTGCTAAATATCCCTCACCGCAAAAGAACACCAGAAGATATAAGAAAGATAAAAGCTGAGAAAAGATGACACTGTTACGGATTGTGCACTTACAGAAGGATGGGTTGTTGTGAACAGCCTGGCTGGGAGACGATAGTGCTGAACCATGTCGATGAGCCCCATGAGCTGCAGGACTGGGGCTCACCCTGGAACATCCACAGTTCTGGGGAGTGGCCAAGGACACTCACACGGAAATCACACGGGAATCTAGTTAGAACAATACCTAGTTATGGAGAATACATGAGACTTTTAAATTTATCCCGTAGAAAACAACACCAGACTGCAAAGCACTTAGAAACCCTATTAACAGAGGCAGGCAGGCGATGAAAGAAATCTGCATTTGGGACGAAGCTCTTGGAGTTTCTAGCAGGGTGATATTGGGTCGATCACTTGTCAGATCCTTGTTTTCTCCTAATGCTGTTTGGAGGATTAACTGAGTTAATATATAAGAAGGGTTTAACATAGTCCTCATCATATAATAAACCCTCAGGACATGTTCACAAATATTTTAATTATTGTTAATATCGTTACCATCCTAATGCAAAAGGTGTATTCTCCATCCTTTAAGTGTGGGCTGTACTTTGTGGCTTGCTTCCAAAAACTTTATGATGGGAAACCTAACAAACATTTCCTTAGCCAGGTGATCAAGGTCAACATCAGCTGTGATAAGTCATGTTGATAGTATGTACTTTAATATGCTGTGATGAGCATGGCACTTTGCCTCTGTTGTCTTCTTCCCTAAAACACGTAACCTCAGTCTAACCATGAGTAAAACATCAGAAAAATCCCAATGAGAGGGACATTCTACACAATACTGGACCAGGAGTCCTCAAAACTGTCAAGGTATCCTGGATGGGATGCTGGAATAGAAACAGGTGATTAGGGCAAAACTAATGAAATCCAAGTAAAGTATGGAGTTTAGGTAATAATAATGTGTCAATATTGGTTCAGTGGTTGTGACAAAGGTATCATGGTAAAGTCAAATGTTAACAGGGAAAGCTGGGCAAAGGGTATATGAGAATTCTCTGAATTATCTTATCAGTGTTTGAGTACATCTAAAACTATTTAAATAAATAAATGAATGAATGAATAAATAAATAAGGCTGTAATACCACCTGATGGATGTTTCAAATGTTTTTTTCACCCATCAGAAGGAGGAGGGGCAGCTAGTAGATTTTACATCCTCTGATATATGACACTAAACTACTGTGGGGTCACTTTCCCACTTGAAAAGCCCCCAAGCCCACCTCTTTGGCCTAGGTCTTACTCAATCAGCCCCTTACTACATGCCTTTTACCTTCTTTCACTGTGCAAAAATCCCCAAACCTTGTGGTATATATTGAAAATCTATACCCTTTCAGTCTTTAGTACAAATCAATAGTCCACACCTTTTGGTCTTTAGTACAAATCGATAGTCCATCTTGGAAAATAGATTTCCTCTCTCCTTGCACTTTACATCTGAGCAGCTTCAGGAAGTTGGAAAGTAGGAAGGTCTGGAACGAGAGTCAAATGTGCCTTTTTTGACATTGATAATCAGTCAGCCAAGGAAGGCAGCATGCTACAAATGCCCAGCTGCAGGGATTGTGCTTGGTAATAAAACAGACACCCACAAGGGACCCAAAATAAATCGAGTGACTTTGACTTCCTTATGATGTGCTGAAAAACATGCAACCCTGTGGACTCTGTTTCCTGATATTTCAATGCACATGGCACCTTGGGCACAGTAAGCCATCTGGTATAACTAAAGGGGCAGAAGTCTTAGAGCCTGAAGATCTGTATTAGTTGTTTCTTACTAGGTGTACAACCTTGGGCAAGTCATTTAACTTCTCTGAGTCTCAGTGTCCTCAGGCATAAATAGAGCTAATATTATTTATTTAATGGTACACCATCCATCCTGTATCTAAGCCAGAAATCTAGAAGTCGCTCTTATTTCCCCTTCTCTCTCTCTCTCTCTCTCTCTCGCTCTCTCTCTCCAGCATCCTATCTGTATCTGAATTCTGTTGATTCCTTGGCTTAAATATCTCTGAACTCACCTTGTCTCCATTCCCACCTATCTTGTTCAGGCATCATAATTTCCTTTCTAGACTAATGCTATATCCTCCCTGTCCCTAGTCTAGCACCATCATAAATCCTTTCTTCTGCAGCCAGTTATCGCACAAATCTCATTATCTTGCTCCCAGATTAAAATCATTATGTGATGCCCCAACATTTGTAGCCTAAGTCCAAATTAACCAGCACAGTGTGTAAAGCCCTCCATGATCTTGGTCATAACTACCAGTATAGTTAGGAATCTTTCAGATACAAGTGACAGAAATAGCTCTCAAATAGGCTTAAAGAAGATAATTTACTGGCTAATGAAACAAAACAAAACATACAAAAAACAAAAACCCTGTGGCAGACCAGGCACAACTGGATCTAAAGACTCGAATAGTCTCATTAGGAAGCTGTCTCCTCTTTTCCTTTGCTTTGCTTTCCTCCATTGTGACTGTATTCTTGATTAGGCTTTTCCCACTCAATAACAAATTTGCCCTTAGCAATTTTAGGCTTACCTTGTACCGATTTAGCAACCTTACTAGGAAGAGAGCATCTTTTGCTCACTAATTCCAACAAAAGTTACAAGGCAAAATCTCAGTGGTCTGCCTTAGGTCATTTTCCCAACGCTTTACTAAACTCTGTAGCTAGGTGGATGGGCTATAGTAACTAGGCAGTTCTAGGCTTTGTGCACACCTGGGGGGCAGGTAAGGTCTTAAGCTATGAGCAGCATGGTTTAAGAATCGTATTACTATGGGTCAGCTGGGCCTGGAGCCTCAGTGTAGTTGCAACACCTTCTCTCCAGTTCATTGGACTCACCCAGGCCAACTAACAAGGAGGTGAGGATTGGCAACCACCACACCAAGGAAATGAGAGAGCCTACAACTGCAAGCAAGAGAGTCCCATCCATCAGCTATATAGGATCCAAGCCCCCTCTCAATTAAAGGTGGAGTGGACATCACCATCCCAGAATCGTCAGGATCGGGGAATGAACTATGGATTAGAGTGGACTTACTGGTATTCTACTGTAGACATATTGTATTTCTAGCAATGGAAGAAATTACAACATTGATGTGAAGGCAGTGGCCACTGGAGGCTCTGGGAACAGGGAGAGGGAAAAACACTTGTAATACAGGGGCTTTTTCGGGACTTGGGAATCATCCTGAATGACATTGCAATGACAGATATAGGCCATTTAATATCGTCCCATAACATGCAGAACTGTGTGGGAGAGAGTGTAGACTGCAATGTGAGCTATGGTCCATGCTCAGTGGCAAAGCCCCAGGATGCGTTTATCAATTGCAATGAATGTGCCACACTAATGATGGATGTTTATGTGGGAGGGTGTGGGAGGTGTGGGAAGTGGGGCATATGTGAATCCCTATATTTTTACATAACATTTATGTAATCTAAGTATCTTCAAAAAAATTAAAAAAAAAAAAAAAAGATTCAGGTTACTGTTGTATCATGTCCCTGTGCACCAAGACACGTGCAAGTCCTAACCCCGAGTCCTGTGGGTATGGAGTTGTTTGTGAATAAAAATTTTGAAGATCCTCTTTAGATCAAGCCAAATTGAATCAGGATGGGCCTTAATCCATATGACTGGAGTCTTTATAAGGAGAGGAAATCTAGGCAGAGATGCAGAGAACTGAGCAGGAGGACTAGTACTAGTGCAAGCCACAGGAAGAGACAGAAAGAGATCAAGGCAGAGCTCAGATGCCAACAAGCCACCACCGGAACGCTGCAGACTTCAGAGAAGGTACGGCCTGTGAAACCTTGATTTTGGGCTTCTAACTTCCAAACTGTGAGCCAATAAATTCCTGTTTAAGCCAACCAGTTTGTGACGTCTTTTTATAGCAGCGTTGGCAAACTAAGACAGTTACCCACGAAAAATCAGGATCCTATCACTAGATGAAGAGGAAATGAAAGCTAGACCATCACAAACAACACCTATTTTATGTCCTTCCCCACAAGAACTTTTCTCCTACCTGAGGTGTCAGATAAATCAATTTTTATTTTATTTTTTTGCTACAATTGCTGGGTAACAAATTAGGCCAAGTTTTGTTATTTAAAATAACCACTTAATTTGTGCTCAGGGCTCTGGGCAGATCATGTCTGGAGTCTCTCATTGTTTGCAGTCAGCTGTGAGCCAGGGCTGTTGACATCTGCAGGCTCAACCAGGCTGGGTGTGCATGATGGCTCCCTCTCAAGAATGACTATTGATGCAGGTTATGAGAGAGGAGCTCAGCAGGCTGTCACCTGAATGCCTACACGTGGCTTCTCTACAATGACCTTCTCAGAGTAAACAGGCTCTGACATGGTAGGTCGGGGCTCTAAGCCCTTGGCATTGCAGTCAAAATGTAGAAGCTGCATTGCCTACTTGGACCTGGCTTCAGAAGGCATGCAGTGCCATTCTGCTTCCTTCTATTGATTACTTCCCAGATAGAAGGGGAAAAGATACAGGCAGCACATCTGTATGAGAGGAGTGTCAAAGTATTTGCAGCCACATCAGTTTCTATTATTAGATGAACACTATTCTCCTACCTGAGGTGCCATTAATTTTTTTTTCTTTATGGATCTACTCTGACTAGACTGTCCTTTCTTTCTTCCTTCTCTATCTACCAAACTCTATTCACCCTTCAAGATACATTCCCTACTGCAAAGTATCCCCTCTCCTTTTCAGACAGTAGTGCTTGTCACCTCCTTTGGACCACCACATTCTGAGTACATACCTCTTTAATAATTCCATTTCACAATGTATGGTAACTTTTTGCCTCTGTCTCTATCACTGCACTATAAGCTCCTAGGAGGCTGGGAGCTAAACTTAGGGGCCTCTGTACCTCACATATGAGGTGGTACTCATAGGCCCTCAGTACATGTTTGCTGAATGACTGTATTAGATTGTATGGCCAAAAAGCTTTTCCAAAATTAAAGTGCTATTCCAACAAAGACTGTCATTATTTACAAGATAAATGAGCCTTTTACTGAGGAAACTGTAAAAGCTTCTGGTGATGGCTTTCTGCCTGACAAACTCTAAATGAATAATCCATTTGACTGTAAAACGACAACAATAACATTATTTTAGGTTATTTTCCTTTCTTTCTCTGACTTAAATACTAGTGACACCTAGCTGTTTGTCCTTTATACTTTATCTGTTATTTGGATCAATTTTCCCAGGTTTATTGACCAGTCACCTCTTCATGAACCTATTTTAAAAGGCCAATCCTTTTCAACATCCCTTTATAATTTTGCACCTAATTTTTATCACCTAATTTTTGGGGCCTTTACTCACTTATTATCTTTATTTATTCAATTTAGATTTGCTGAGGGTTTGAGGGACTACTATGTACCAGGAAGTATGATGGACATTAGGGATTCAGTGAAAAACAAATTACAAGTCCTTTCAACAAGAAACTCAGGTCTTATGGAGAATGATTATCAGAAAATATCAATAGAAGGCGCTAGAGATACCTAAGCAAGGGACTTGAAGCAGGAAGCATGGGTGAGGGCCATCGAACCTTGTCTTGGGTGGGTAGGAAAGACTCTACAGGAAGAAACTATCTCCAATGATAAATAGTAGTTGGACTAATAAAGAAAGGGGGAATCCCAGGGAGAGAAGGTCCTGGGCAAAGGTATGGATGGAGACATGGAAGGCATTCGTGTGGGAGACTAATAAGCAGTTTCATGCTTGGTGTGTTAAGTATGAGACAGAAAATGGCATGTTCCTGGAGATTTTAGCTATCAAAAAGTTATGAAAGCCATCTTGGATTTCAAGCATTAGAGTCTCTGGAAATCTCTGATGAACTGGGAAGCTAGTAACTTACCAAAAGAGTTTAGGAAACAATTGTAGAAAATCAAACTTGAGGGAGTTAAAGAAATTATTATCCATTCATTTACCCAAGCCAAGTGGAATTAGCTGCTAAAAACTCAATCTAACCAACTCTCTATAGATAGATATATAGTCTAGTTCCATCTTTGCCTTTTCCCATCTGGAGACTTTGGGAACAAGTCATTAGAACTCTGTGGCTGTTTCCTCCTGTAACAAATAAAAGCATATGATATTTCTGCCTCTCTAGAGAGTTGTGTAGAGGATTAGAAATGATGGCATAAGCAGAATCAGAAGTTCTTTAATGGACAGTGGCTACTGCTGAAGAAGGTGCTTCAGAAACAAGCAAACAATGTCAAAGGAAGACCTGAAATACCAAAAGACATGAGAGCAATGAGGATAAATCTAAACAAAATAACTTTAAAAATACAATAAAAATGGGAGGTGGGGTGGTAAAACCATGATAGAACTAAAATATTGAGTAATGGCATGCAAGTGAGAGAGCAATCACAGTTCAAGTGTTCCAAGCACTTTGCATTGCATTGGAAAAAAGTAAAGATTTTGATTTACTTTATGAAGTTAGAGGTGCTTAAGAATCTTCTGGAAAATAATAGTATATATCTTTTGAAACGGGAGAGGGGTCATTGAATGATTTTTATAAGCTCATTTATTAAACAAAAAAGCGGGAAAGTTAAAAAGAAACATGAAAAAGACAAGGAAAACAAGAAGCAATTTTTAAAAATAAACTTTATTTCAACTTCAAAAAATAAAATAAGAGAAAAAGACAGCTTAACAAATTATGGTAGCAATATTTTAAACAATCCTGCCCCACATTTATTTTATTTAGCCCTAAAAACAAACTCAATTGCATAGTTTTTAAGGAGCACAAGAGATTTTAATCTGCAGCCAGGGTTGAGAACTTCTGCTATAAGGCAAAAACACAATTAGAGATAAAGAGAGTGATTGCATCATAATAAAAGATCCAATTCACCAGGAAAATACAGCTTTAAACCTGTAGGTAACTAATGATACAGGTTTAAATTTTTGGAAGCAAAAGTGAACAAAAATATAAGGAGAAACAGATAAATCTACAATCACAAGAAGATATTTGAACATTTATCTGTTTTGTAAATTATAAATCAAGCAGATAAGAAATTGCTGAAGATATAAAAGAATAAACAAAACAAGTTTGATACATGGACACATAAAGAACCCTGCACTCATCAAATACAGACCTTTTTCCCAAGTCGTGCATAAACAATAATCACAAACTGGGGCCATAAAGCAAGTATGAACAAATGTGGGAGAATGATTAAAAATGATCTTTGACCATAATGCAACCAAGTTAGAAACAAATGACAAAAGATAATTCTCCTTCCATAATTCCAGAAAACTAAAACCATATTTCTAAATAACTCATAGGTCAAAGAATAATTTAAAATAGAAATTAAAAATACCAAGAACTAAATATTTATCCACAGCCCAAACCAGAAACCAGAAACAAGGAGCATGCAGTGATAGTGGTACCTAGATGAAATGAGTAGCCTAAACTGCTTATATTTATTAGAAAACAAGGAGGGCTGAAAATTCATGCATGAAGAATTCAATATTAAAAGTTAGAAAAAGAACTTCAGATTAAGAGAAAGTAAAATTTTTAAAAATAATTGAAATAATGAAACGGGAAAAAATAAAGAATATCAAGAAGAAAATTTGGCTCTTTAAAGTCAAAATAAAATATTCAAACTTCTTGCAAGACTGGTCAATAGAAGATTGAAGGAAAGATATAGAAGTAGATGTCAATGAAATAGGAAATCCAATAGAACAGATCTATAAATCTAAAAGTTGAAGGTGAATAAAATATACAAAGCTCTTGCAAGACTATTCAAGACAAAAATAGAGAAATAATAAACAACACTAGAAATGATAAGGGTGTTAAACTACAATTAAAGAACAGATTTTAAAAGTCAACAAACCAAATTTATCACAATAAATTTTTTAAGAAGATATTTTTAGGGAAAAAATAACGTCAAAATTTATTCTAGAAGAAACAGAAAACATAAAGCCATTTATTTTAACATTAGCCATGAAAGACATTAAATCAGTAATTAAACATTATTGCTACACACACACACAAAGTACCAGCCTTCCAGAGAATAGAAAAGGAGAAAATACTTCCCAACTAATTTCATAAAGCTAACTTTCAGATGAGGACAGTGAGAATAAGGGAAATTAAAACTAGCTGCACTTATGAATGTAAAAGTAAATATCCTACAGAAATATTAGCATGCTGAATACAGTTCTATATAAAAACATTGCCTAGCTATGACCAAGTTAGTTTCTCCCTAGGAATCTAGAAATAGCTTACTATTAAAAAAATGAATGAATGTATTTCCTAACATTAAGGTATTAATAGAGAAAAAGCATAGATCATCTCAATAGATGCAGCAAAAAGAGACATTAAATGAAATTTGTTTCTGTACTCATTCATGATAAAGCAATCAACACAGATAGAATAGAAGAGAACTTTCTTAATCAGCTTAAGGACATCCACCTAAAATCTACTTTAATATTACTTAATGTTAAAAGGAAGAAACAAACTCTCATTATTTAAAATCTAGATGATTAGATAATCACATTGAAAACCAATGAGAAGATACTAATATGTCTTGTTAATTAATAAGAATGTTCAGCAAGTTTGCTGGATATAAGATAGAGAACAATCAATTGCATTTCTATTATTTGACTAGCAATGGAGTTAGCAAATATAATTTTGATGCACAAAAATGTATAATCTTAAAATATATTTTTAAAAAGATATGTAACACTCCTAAAAAAATTATAAGGGTTTTTTTAAAGATTAAGTAATAATTAAATAAACCAAGAAATAAGTGAGAAGACTGAATTTAATAAAGATGTCCATTATTTCCAAATTAATTTATAAATTCAATTCCACTCATTCTTCATGGAATTTGACAAAGTTCTAAAATTAATATGTGCTGCAAAGGTCTAGGAATTGCTAAGTCAATTTTAAAGAAAATCCAAGTTGGGGATTTTTATCACCAGAAATCAAAATTTATTTTAAAGCTATAGCAATTAACAGAATATTGTTAGATGTAGATACATTGACCAATGGAACAAAATTAAGAGATCAGAATCAGACTCATACATACAAAGAAAGTTGATCTAAGTTAGAGGAGGTTATAGCTCAATGGGGAAATGATCAACAAATGGTCCTGGGACATACATGGATGAATAAAAACTGGATATTTACCACATAACTAAATATGAAGGGAAGCAGGTGTGGCTCAATCGATAGAGCTCCCGTTTACCATATGGGAGGCCCCGGGTTCGCTTCCCGGGGCCTCCTTGTGAGGGCAGGCTGGCCGGTGTGGCGCGGTGGGCTGATGCAGCAAGACCTCACAGCAAGGGGGAGATAAGCAGACACAGAAAAAACACAGCAAATGGACACAGCAAACACAAGCAGCAAGGGGGGGATAAATAAATAAATAAATAAATCTTTAAAATAAATAAATAAATAAATATGAAAAGCAACACCTCAAAACATGTAGAAGAATACACACGCCAACTTTATGATACAGAAATAGATGTTTATTATTAAATAGAGTAAAATCATAAGTACAAAGAAAATTAATAAATTCAATTATACTAAAATGAACACCATCTGTTCATGAAAAAACACCAAAAAGAAATATAATTTATATCAGAGATGAAAGAAAGATATTTTTACAATAAGACAAAATAGTGTGTGTGTCACACACACACATATATTCACACAGATATTCCTCCCACAGATATATAGCTCCTACATATCTAAATTAGAAACATTGATAAAGTCTATGAAGCCAATTCACATAGGAAAACTCAAATACATAAAAACAAATGTGCAAATATTCTCACTGACTGATTTTGTGATAATCGGGGAAGGCTAAACATTCACTATATTAGAAACCATGCATGTGTCCCCAGACCTAGTTTTTCTCCCTAGGACTGGTTTTTAGAATGCTGGTGATAAACTAAGCCTGATTTATTACATGACCATCCTGTATGGGAAAAGACTATAACTCTAGGTATCTTTGGTCAACCTTAAGACATATAGCAGGGGGTCGGATGTGGCTCAAATGGTTGGGCATCTGCCAACCATATGGAGGGACCTGGGTTCCATCCCCGGGACCTCCTGGTAAAAATAAAAAAAAGAAAAATACAGAAGGCGCGTGGACCACCAGGCCCTGTGCGCAGGTGTGCCATCAGGCCCCGTGCACGGGTGCACTGTCAGGCCCCGCGAGCAGGTGAGCCCCCACCAGGCCCCACGCATGGGTGTGCCACCAGGACCCACGAGCCGGTGAGCCTCCAGGCCCTGTGTGTGGGTTTGCTGCCAGGCCCTGCGAGTGGGTGAGCCCCCCCAGTCCCCGTGGATGGGTGCGCCACCAGGCCCCGTGTATGGGTGCGCTATCAGTCCCCGCGAGCCACACAGCAAGATGATGACGTAACAGGAGAGTGATACAAGGGAGAGCCAAGACGAGACGTGCTGAAAAACCAGGAACTAAGGTGGCACAGGTGGTAGGATGCCTCTCCCTCATGGGAGGTTCTGAGGGTCAAATCCCAGTGAAGACAGGAGGAGAAGGATGAGAAGAGAGGGCAGGAAACAGACACAGAGAGTTGTCCAGCGAATGGACACAAAAATAGCAAAAACAGAGTGGGGCGGGGGGAAATGGATATAAGTAAATAAATGAATAAATAAATAAATCCTTAAAAAAATGTATAGGGAGTAAGTTACAGACGACAGTTAGTAGTAATACTTTGACGATGCTCTTTCATAATTTGTTAACAAATGTTTCACGACAATGCAAAGTATTTGTGGTGGGGTGATGTGGGAGCCCTGCATGATGTTATGCATGTTTGTTTTGTAAGTTCACAATGTTTACTGAACACTCATAGTTTATGTATGTTCATGTATGAATGATATACTTCAATAAATTGTTTTTAAAAAATGCAAGGTGGTGGTGGTGGGGTGATGATTGGGAGCCCTGTATGTTATCATGTTTGTTTTGTAAGTTCACAACTTTTACTATACACTTAGTGTTTATGTATGTTCATGTATGCATGATATACTTCAATAAAAAAGTTTTTTAATGGAAAAAAAAAAACAAAAAAACAAATGATGAGGCATTCATCTCAGTAGTAATCATGAAAATAATCATTAAAGCTACTATGAACAACCATTTCTCACCCTTCTTATAGGCAAAAATATTTGAAGAACTGGGAAGGATTTGAATAAATAGGGTTTTTTACATGTTGATGGACATGAATTGGTACAACCTCTTGGAGACAACTTGATAATATCTAATGAAGTTGAGGGTATACATACCCTAGAATCCTGGATTTCCACTTCTAGCAATATAGAACTATTTTCATACATATGAACAAGGAAACAGTACCATGTATATCATCTGATTTATGGGCAAATAATTTGGGGCATATTTATAAAGTGGAATATTATACAGCTGTAAAATGTCTGAAGCAATAGTTATCAGCATGGATGAATCAGAAAAATACCACGATGATGAGAAAAGGGCAAGTTACATAAAAGCTAACACATTGTGTAATACCATTTATATAAAATTTTTAAGTAGGGGTTCTTAACAAGAGGTCCGTGAACTTGAATTGAAATTCAAAAAAACATTATTCTTGTGGGGAAGTGTTAGTGCGGGTGTGATATATTTATTAAAGAATACACAGTACTGTATGGACTTAGTAAGGGGTCTGTGGTTTTCACCTGCTGGCAAAGGGGCCCATGGAACAAAAATGGTTAAGAACCCCTGTTTTAAAGCATGTCAAAGCAATACTAAAATGACTTAAAGCTACATAAATGTGTAGTAAAAGTACACAGAACTAATGAGAATGATAAACACCAAAATAAAAATTGTAG
This sequence comes from Cabassous unicinctus, assembly GCA_029593785.1. Taxonomy (NCBI): domain Eukaryota; kingdom Metazoa; phylum Chordata; class Mammalia; order Cingulata; family Chlamyphoridae; genus Cabassous; species Cabassous unicinctus. The sequence continues at coordinate 21,587 of JAQZBX010003832.1, forward strand.
TTATCTTTGCAGATAAGAGAAGAGATTTCAACTGGATTGATTATGATAAATGTTTTAACGTTGTGGCAGATACACAGTGCTTATTAACCTATTCTTTATATCTTTTTGTATATTCAAAATAATTCTTAATAATTTTTAAGAGAAAAATCACACACTATCATGAACAGAAGTTTATAATATATTATGAGTAAAATATAAGCAAACAGACATATATCCACCGCCCATTTAAAATAAAACTCAATATTCATGAAAGCAGGAATGCAAAGGAAAAGAGTAGAAAAAGATACACAATATTGTTAAAAGTAGTGTTTCACATTAGGATTAAGATTGTCTTTAGTTTGTTTGCTTTTGTTTTCACTTTATTTTCTCTAGGGAACATAATTAGCTTCCAGTGACTCTGTTGAGTTAATAAACATATTTCTAAATGTCACAGTCATAAAAATAGTGACAATGTGCCTGTGCTGATAAATCGTTAAGAAAGCAAACATAATCAGAAAAATGCTTCAGAACTGCACTTCTACCTACAATATTTTCATTGGCAGAGTTGAGAAAATAACGTTAAAACTGGACAATAGCCCAATACTTGGTGATCTTACCAATTAAAAACAGATGACAAAAAGTGAAACAAGCCTATAGGTTGAGCATAGAAATTGCATTTGAAGACAGTGCTCTTTGACATTTTGCACATATGGATGGTCTCCACTCTGCCTTTTTGGTTCTGAAGAAGAGCTAATGTCTTCAACAAAAGTGTGAAATAGCTGTCCAAACATGTCTCTTTTGCCACTGCCTTTTTCACACCAAATGTTCTACTTTCTTTTTCAAATGAGGAAAAGATAACACTGCAACCTTCCCCTGACTATAGGAAATGCATATAATTGAAGCCTGGCTTGTGCTGGGGTTTTGTTTTTAACTCACCTCCTTCGTGAAGATGCGCCTTGCCTCTGAGCAGTCAGCTCAGTGTGGGAGTGCAGTGCTTCTGTAACTTGCTATGGGGCTCAGCTTGTGATAAAACAGAAATAACTGAAATGTTGCACATTTTCCTGCAGGGTTTGAGTCCTACCAACCACACACACACACAAAAAAAAACAGGGTGGGGTGGGGGTAATCCAGATTATGTAAAGGAATACAAAAAGATTCTGGAAAATATAGGCACAGCCTAGTTGTCATCTCACAAATGCCTTAGGAAGCATTCACCATCATCTATTCCATACCACCTGTATTAGTCAGCCAAAAGGGGTGCTGATGCAAAATAACAGAAACCTGTTGGCTTTTATACAGGGTATTTATTTGGGGTAGAAGCTTACAGTTACCTGGCCATAAAGCATAACTTACTTCCTTCACCAACGTCTGTTGCCACATGTTGGAGCAAGATGGCCACCAACGTCTGCCAAGGGTTCAGGCTTCCTGGATTCCTCTCTTCCCAGGGCTGGGTTTCTCTCCGGGCTCAGCTGCTGTAAGTCTCTCCACAAGGCCAGCTGTAGACTATCAGGCGAACAGCTCTGTCTCTCACCCCGGGGCTTCTGCCCTGTCTAAGGAGCTGTCTCTATTCCTCTGTGTTCTTCTGTGCGTTAACTTCCCAGGCTCCAGTTCAAAACTCCAAACTCCCTTTTCTGCAGTGTGGTTTCTCTGTGATTCCCCATCCCCTTGGTGGGCATCCTACTGACGTGGCCCAATCAAAGCCTTAATCCTTATTTAATCAAGTAAAACTGAAACTTCTGAATCCAATATAATCTAATATGCCCAGAGGAAAAGACCAGATCACAAACATAATCCAATATCTATTTTTGGAATTCACAAATAATGCCAAACTGCTACACCACCTGTAGTGAGGGTCTTATCACATAATCACAACATAACACCAAATCTTATTTGGTGCTCACCTGGGCTAGATATTGTATACTTTACACTTATCATCTCAATTAATTCACCTAACAATTCTATTAAGTAAATCCTTTCTCATTAACCTCATTGTATAGATGACGAAACTGAAGCTCAGAGGGAAGTTAATGAATTGTCAAAGCCATGAAACTCGTAAATGATCCAGCTGGGATTTATAGCCAGGTAGTCTGTCTAGGGCAGGGGTTCTTAATCTGTTTTGTTCCACAGGCCCCTTTGCCAGTCAGGTGGAAACCACGGACCCCTTACTAAGTCCATACTACACTGTGTATTATTTAATGAATATATCACACCCACACCAACACATCCCTACAAGAATAATGTTTTCTGGAATTTCAGTTCAAGCTCATGGACCCCTTGTTATGAACCCCTGGTCTAGGGCCTGAGCTTTTAACTTCTGTATACCTGTAATCAGCATCATTAAGTGAGGTAGTGCTTTCACCTACATCATCCCTTCTCATTACCTTTCTATAGACATTAGTGTTAGATATTGTAATCCTTGTTTACAGATAAAGTAATCAAGTCTCTGAGACTTGCCCCAAATGGCATTGCTATCTAACTTTGCAGTCCATGCACTCAGCACCATGCCACATTTGCTTTCAATAGACCCACATCTGGGATAGGGTGATTTCAAGTCTCTTCCTCTTTGAGCTTCTACTTCTCCATCTATAAAACAGAAATGGAATCATATTTTCTCTCTTGAAAACCTCAATGGGTTTTATGGGGAACAAATGAGAATCGATGCAAAAGAACCTTGAAAAGTATAAAGATATAAGAGATTCATGTCTGCACCCATTTTTCAGCTAAGAGTCCTTATTGGGCATCAACTATTAGAAAATGCTAAACCTTACCCACTTGTGTTACTAATACTGTAAGTAATAGCACACTCCCTAGTTTCCATCCTTAGCACGACTCAGATAATTATTCCAGCATCCAACTCTTTTCCACACAGCCCTATACTTTAAGGCTAAGCTGACTTCATCTCCAGCCCCAAGGATGGACCCTGACACGTTTAAATAAAATAAATCTCAGTTCTCTTGACATTGTGAATCTTCCAGGGAACTTTGGCATAAGAGAGCAGCACAAACACTCCCCTGACTTGGGGATTTGATTTAGGAATAGTGATTTGCCTAACTTGGGGCCAATGAGATATGTACCAATGATATGGTATGCAGATGGAAAGCCTGAAACCACTGTAGCGATTTGTCTACTGTAAGGGAAGTTGGTCATAGAATACGACTGACACCACTGAAAATGGGAAAAACCTAATAAATGTTAGCTATGTTATTATTAACCTATTATTTTTGACAGTTTCTGTCAAAAGTTTGATGGTCCTATAACTTTCTTATAGGTAATTATTTTTGCAGACATCTTCATTTAAACTTGCATCTTCAATCTGCAATCCATACTTGTTACCGAAGTCACCAATATTATTTCATCCAACTAATTTGCATGAAAAGGCCATCTCCTCTTTATCTGGTTTTTGTCTCATTTTCTAAAGCACTAAGCCTTTATGGCCCTTGAAGGGGGAAGGCTATTGAAGATAACAAGCTTTTAGTTTTGTTTCCACTTGGAAAAGCACACAACACAAGGTGAATAATTATGGTTGTCACACTACATTTTAAAAATTAACATTTGTTCAATGTAATTCTGAAATTGACTTGTTCTCACTAAACTTCAGCTCACTTAGTGAACTTGAAGTCTTTTTTCCTTCACTGGGGAGTACCACTCACTGTTTAAGCCTCTATTTTTCCATGAAAAGCAGAAAGTATTAGTGAAATAGGATAAGATGCTGGCAAAACCTGATGTAAAAGAGTGCTGGACTGACACAAAATAGAGGCATTTCTTACATTTCCTTGAAAGAAGCATTTTGAAATGGAGAAAAGACAACTGGGAATGGTTTATTTCACACCAGGGATGGCCCTCATATAATTGCTAGGGTATATTGGTCGGCCAAAGGGGTGCTGATGCAAAATACCAGAAATCTGTTGGGATTTATAAAACATATTTATTTGGGGTAGAAGCTTACTGTCACAAGTCCATAAAATGTAAATTACTTCCCTCACCAAAGTATGTTGCCATGTGTTGGAAGAAGATGGCTGCTGATGTATGCAAGGGTTCAGCCTCCCTCTTCCTCTTAAGCTTCTTCCAATATCAGCTATAGGCTGGGATAAGTTTCATCTCTCTCCTGGGGCTCATTCCTCTCCAGGCTCAGCTGCTCTGTTCTCTCCACAAGGTCAGCTATAGACTATCAGGCTTTCTCTCTTCCCAGGGCCTCTGCCATGTTTATGGAGCCATCTCTATTCCTTTGTGTTCTTCTCCTGTGGGTTTACTTCCCAGGGTTCCAGCTCAAAACTCCAACTTTATTCTCTGCCCTGTTGTTTTTTCTGTGACTCCCCGCCCACAAGGAGGCTGGGACTCAACATCCTACTGACGTGGCCCATTCAAAGCCTTAATCATAATTTAATCAAGAAAGAATGAAACCTCTGAATCCAATCCAATCTAATATGCCCAGAGGAACAGACCAGTTTACAAACATAATCCAATATCTATCTTTGGAATTCATGAACAATACCAAACTGCCACACTGGGTTTTCTCTATTTCCCTCAGTTTTGTATTTTCTGGTTGCCAGTTGTATTAGTCAGCCAAAGGGGTGCTGATGCAAAGTACCAGAAGTCTGTTGGCCTTTATAAAGGGTGTTTATCTGGGGTAAAAGCTTAGAGTTACAAGGCCCTAAAGAGTCCAACTCAAGGCTGCTTTCTCAACAAAGTCAGTTGCCACGTGTTGAAGCAAGATGGAGGGTGATCCCTGCCTGGTCTCTCCTTCCTTCTTTCTCTTAAGTCTCCATGGGCCCAACTTCTTCTGATCTCAGCTGTAGGCTGGCATAGGGCTTGTCTCTCAGGGCTTCCTATATCAGTTTGGCTTAGGGCTTGTTTTTTTCCAGACCTTATCAGCTGCTCTGTTCTCTTCAGCTGCAAACTATCAGGCGAATGGATCATCTCTCCCCTGGGCTTTAGCTGTTTGAGCCTTCTCCTTCTGTCATATGGCAGGACTGAAATGACAATGTTCTCTCCTCTTCAGTGTCTTCTTCTGTGTCTTCTTGAGTAAGTGTCTGTTTATATGAGCCCACCAAGGGGGCGGGGACTCAACCAGAGTCATGCCCTACTGATGTGGTTGAATTAAAGCCCTAATCTTAACATAATTTAATCAAAGATATCTCAGCTGAATCTAAGAAAATCAAAGGGTGTCACACCCAGAGGAATAAACATAATCTCTCTTTTGGGGATTCATAAATAATCTCAAACTGCCACACCAATTTCTTGATTTACAATTATTAACTCCCAGCATTTTTCTCTTCTTAAAAGCTTTCAAATCTACCCATTCTTGTATTCATACAGCTGCTACTGCCCCAATTGAAGGCCTCCTCATCGTCCCCTGGGTTATTGCAATAGCCTTCTCACTGTTTATTTTTTTAATCCATCCTGGTACTCTCCAGTTTTCAAACCTTACTGCTGTCAGAGCTACCTTTCTAAAATGCAAATTTGATGACCGTATCACTCTTCAATTTAAAGGCTCTCAATAGCTGTTTATTATCCTTCAGGATAAAATCCGATCATGGGCTAGTGTTCAAGACCGTTTCTGATCTGGCGTTGACCCATCAGCAACCATGTATTGTCCTCTCCTGTTGCCTGCCCCTGCTGCAGCTGCACTGGCTCATTGCAGTGCCACAACTGGACCCTACCCTCTGACAAATAGGATGAGGTCGAATTTTAAAGAGCCTTCTGTGCCCCTCTCCCAAAGATATCTCTAAGATCTCTTTTAACTATGAAATTCCAAAAATTGACAATGACTATCTGAAAGATATTTGTTAGTTAAATGCCATTGTGTCAACTAGTTAATCATATGAAAAAAATAGTTAGGTTCCTACCTCACACTATACACAAAATCAGTGCTAGGGACTTTAAAGCACATTATGTGAAAAGAAAAAATTTTAGGAAAGTATGTAGGAAAAACTTATTTTTGTCTTTAGTGTAGAAAAAGATTTCTTAAACAAGATACAAAGAACATGCTCCAAAAAGAAAAAAAGAAATAATTGACACATTCAACATATTAAACGTTATCACCAGGTCCTATAAACAAATGAAAAGATCAGCAATAAACTGGGAATATACATTTGTTACACATATATTTGACAAAGGGCAAATACCTATGATTATAAAGAACTCTTGTACATCAATAAAAAGGGCAATGCAAATAAAAACAATAGAAAAGTGTTCAAAGGTTTTGATCAGGCAATTCATAGGAGAGGGAACCTAAAAACCTGTTTTAAAAAATCTAAATTCCCTTAATGATCTGGGATATGCATGCTAAAAATACAATGAGAGGCAATATCACATCTTCCAAAAGAGCAAATCATACAAGTCTGTGGTGAGGAGGGGGGTGGAATGGTAACTCTTATACCCTGCTTTGGTAGAGGAGCATGTGTGGCACTTAATGGACCCTTCGGGGCACTTGGGGCTGTGAATGTGAATTAGGAGTTTTGAACCTGGAGCAGGATCTCAGATTGTGGAGTGAGTGCCACATGAGATTCCAAAGGCTGTGCCCAGGAGTGAGGCAGGGATCAGGTAAAAAGTCTGTGTGAGAAGATCATCAATCCACAGGGGCTGTGCAGAGGGACTAGGGCCAGGTAGGGGCCAGGAGCTCTAGACATGTGGAAAGAGGGACAGAGCAGGAAGTTTACAACAAAGAAGGAGGAAATTCCCAAGGCTCTTTCTTGCTTGGCTGCAGGACTCCATAAAAGCTTCCGAAGCCTCCCCCTGAGTGGGAGGTATTAAGAGTGAAGACTCAATTTCAGGCAATCAGCAAATTCCATTACACCAGATCCAGGGTTTATATAACTCCAATTTGGAGAAAGCAGAAAGAGTCACTATTCTTTTTTAAAATATAATAAACTTTATTTTAAAAGAGGTTTTACATTACAGAAAAGTTACAACCAAAGTATAAGGGATTCCTGTATAGCCCACCCCTTTCCCCTCCCAGATCTTTCCCTATTAATAACATTTTACAATTGTGTGGTACATTTGTTACAATTGATGAATAAATATTGAGGCATTGCTAGTAACCAAGGTCTATAGTTTACATTGTGGTTTAAACTCAATTCCAATGCTCTAAAAATGTCCTATTTTCCACCTATTATTCCTTCTCCCCTCTCAGAACCTCTGGTAACCACTATCTTTATAACAATGTTACGTGTTCTTCCATTACTACAACATTAATAAGTTTATTTTGTCCATGGTTGCATTGCCCCCTTAATGTTTGTTCATTCCTCAATCTTGAGGATTTGGGGATGGTGATGCCTGCTCTGCTTCCAACTGAGAAAGGGCTTAGTTCTTATGTGGCAGATGGAAGGAATTGTTTTACTTGTAGTTGTATATACTCTTTACTTTTTGGAATGGAGGGTTGTCCATTATCATCTTTTATTAGTTTTTCTGGGTAAGGCTGATGAACTGGAGAGTAGACGTTGGCTACAACTCAGCTGAGATTCAGGGCTCATCTGACATATGAACAGACTGAAGATTTAAGTCTCTGGGACATACATTTAATGGATATAGTGCTAATTAAAGGTTCAAATAAAAGGGGTAGAAGAATCATGTGTAGGGAAATTATAAATGAGTCTAACTCTGTTACATTGGGGAAATAGGTTATCATACATTCCAAGGTAATATATATGCTGATTCCAAGGGATTTTGTGCCCTGCCTATAGTGTCCGGATGCCCCTAGAGCCCTCAGGAACACCCTACTTGAGGTTTTGTTCACAGTGGCAGTTAGTGAGATCTGCCTGAGATGTGCATAAGTGTAAACTCTGGAATGACCTCCTGACTCATTTTGAAATCTCTTAGCCATAAAAGTCTTTTGTATTTGATGTTTCCCCCTTTTGGGCAAGGTCTTTTTCCAAATGCATTGCTGGTTGGTGCTTGGTATTGATCACTTGATGCCAGGGAGGCTCAACTCTGGGAGTCATGTCCCATGCTGGGGGGAAGATAGTGCATTTATTTGCTAAGTTTGGTTTAAAAAGAGTCCATATTTGGTTAACAAAGAGGTTTTCAGGAGGCAACTTTTAGGCAATGGTTATTATTAGGCTAAGTTTCAGTTTTACAAGAATAAGGTTCATATTTACATGCATTAATATTGAGGGCTTAATATATTGGTCTGTTTTCTTTTATCAGGCACTGCCTATGTTCGGGAGATATTCTTGCCCATCTGTTTGAGAATATAGCAGGACTCCCCACGATGGGAGTTTAATATTTTGTTGTTTACCATGTGGGTCTCCACCCACTGAGATAACAACCTATGACAAGATGAACACATTCATATTCCATAGAAGGATGCCCCTGGTGCACCCTTTCCCACACACCCATGCCCCCTACCGACACCCTACACCAGTGACCCTCCCCTGCCATAATTGCCAAAAGAATATTCCCACAATTGTATTTTCAACCACAGGCCTCCACCTCACCAGAGTTCATCTGTTCCTTCCTCCAGCCCTCCCCTCAGTAACATGGATGGTCCACCCCCCCAACCCTGCTCACCCTCACAGTCCAGCACCTTCAAACCCACTCACATCCCTACATCAACATCACCCCCATATACTACCAAACTACCCCCTTCCACCTTATCATAGGTTCTGTCCAGACTGAACATTGGCTTATCACTCTCTACTCCCTTTCTGTCTCCTGGTAACCTATCTTCCAGACTCTATCTCTGTGAGTCAGCTCAATATGCTTACATCATATCAGTGAGATTATGTAATATTTGTCCTTTAGTGACTGGCAGATTTCACTCAACATAAGGTCTTCGAGATTCATCCATGTTGTCATGTGTGTCAAAACTTCATTCCTTCTTATAGCTGAGTAATATTCCATTGTATGTATGTACCACATTAAATAGACACTTGGGTTGCTTCCAACTTTTGGTAATAGTGAATAATGCTGCTATGAACATTCATGTACATATATGTTTGTGTTCCTGCTTTTAATTCTTCTGGGTATATACTTAGTAGTGGGATTGCTGGATCATATGGCAATTCTATAATTAGCTTTCTGAGAAACTGCCAAAACATCCTCCACAATGGCTGCACAATTCTACATTCCCACCAGCAGTGGATGAGTGTTGTCATTACTCCATATCCTAACACTTGTAGCTTTCTTTTTTTTTAAATAGCTGCCAGTCTAATAGGGGATAAGATGAATCTCACTGTAGTTTTGATTTGCATTTTCCTAATAGCTAGTGATGATGAGCATCTTTTCATGTGCTTTTTAGGCATTTGTATTTCCTCTTTGGAAAAGTGTCTATTCAAATCTCTTGCCCATTTTTAAAATGGGTTGTTTGTCTTTTTATTTTCAAGATATGGCATTTCTTTATGTATGCTGGATATTAGACCCTTATCGGTTAAGTGGTTCCCAAATATTTTCTCCCATTGAATAGGCTATCTCTTCACTTTCTTGACAAACTCCTCTGAAGCACAAAAGTTTTTAATTTTGAGGAGGTCCCATTTATCTGTTTTTCATTTTGTTGCTTGTGCTTTGGGTGTAAATTTTATGAAACCATTTCCTACTACAAGATCCCTTAGATCATGGGTTCTTAACCTTTTTTGTTCCACAGACCCCTTGGCAAGTCAGGTGAAAACCATGGACCCCTTACTAAGTCCACACTATACTGTGTATTATTTAATAAATATATCGCACCTGCACCAACATGTCCCCACAAGAATAATGTTTTTTTGAATTTCAAAAAATTCAATTCAATTCAATTCAATTCAAGGACCTCTTGTTAAGAGCCCTTGTCATAGATGCTTCCCTACATTATCTTCTAGGAGCTTTATAGTCTTGGCTCTTATATTTAGGTCTTTGATCCATCTTGAGTTAATTTTTGTATAGGCTGTGAGATGGTGATCTTCTCTCATTCTTTTGGATAGGGATGCCAAGTTCTCCCTGCTCCATTTGTTGAAGAGGCTATTCTTTCTCAGTTGAGTGGGTTTGGTGGCCTTGTTGAATATCAGCTGGCCATATATGCACAGGTCTATATCAGAAATCTCAATTTGCTTCCATTGGTCAGTATGTCTATCCTTGTGCCAATACCATGCAGTTTTGATCACTGTAAATTTGTAGTATGCTTTAAAGTCAGGTAGTGTGATTCCTCCAATTTCATTTTTCTTTTTCAATATGTTTTTGGCTATTCAGGGCACCTTGCCCTTCCAAATAAATTTGATAATTGGCTTTTCTAGTTCAGCAAAAAAGCACTACTGTAATTTTTATGTGGATTGTGTTAAATCTGTAAATCAATATGGTATGACAGACATATTATAGTTTTCCAATCCATGAACATGGAATATGCTTCCATTTGTTTAGGTCTTCTTTGATTTCCTTTAACAATGTTGTGTAGTTTTTGTGTACAAGTCCTTTACATCCTGAGTTAAGTTTATTCCTAAATATTTGATTCTTTTAGTTGCTATTGTAAATGGATTTTTTTTCTTGATTTCTTCCTCAGATTGCTCATTTTTAAGGTACAGAAATGCTACTGATTTTTGTATGTTGATCTTATTTCCTGCCACTTTACTGAACTTGTTTATCAGCTCTAAAAGCTTTGTTGTAAAATTTTCAGGGCTTTCTTTGTATAGAGGATCATGTCATCTGCAAGTAGTGAAAGTTTTATTTCTTCCTTTCCAACTTGGATGCCTTTTATTTCTTTTTCTTACCTAAGTGCTCAAGCAAGTCCTTCTAATACAGTGTTAAATAATTGTGTGATAATGTGCAGCCTTGTCTTGTTCCAGATCTTAGAGGGAAAGCCTTGAGCATTTCACCATTGAGTATGATATTAGCTGTGGTTTTTTCATATATACCCTTTATCATGTTGAGGAAATATCCTTCTATTCCTATCTTTCAAAGTGTTTTTATCAAGAAAGGATGCTATATCTTGTCAAATGCTTTTTTCTGCATCAATAGAGATAATCATGTGATTTTATTTTACTTTCGATCTGTTAATGTGGTGTATTACATTGATTTTCTTAGGTTGAACCATCCTTGCATACTAGGGATAATACTCACTTGATCATGATGTATAAGTCGTTTAATATGTTGTTGAATATGCTTAGCAAGTATTTTGTTGAGGATTTTAGCATCTAAGTTTATTAGAGAGACTGGTCTGTTGTTTTCTTTTCTTGTGGCATCTTTATGTGGCTTTGGTATTAGGGTGATGTTGGCATCATAGAATGAGTTAAGTAATGTTCCCTCCACTTCTATTTTTTGGAAGCATTTAAGCAGGATTGGTGTTAGGTCTTTCCAGAATGATTGGTAGAATTCATCCATGAAGCCATCTGGTACTGAGCTTTTCTTGGTTGTGAGGTTTTTGATGAGTCACTATTCTTTAAGTATCCACAGCCAGGAAACTATAGAGTTAGGATTTTCATCTGTGGTGCCTTAGATCATGGCTTAACTGCAATCCATTTTTTTTTTTCACAACCCTTTTCTCTTTCAGAGTAAAGAAGAAAATGCAATCCAATATTTGTTGAGTGACTTCTTAGTCCTGGCACTGTGAAGAATGCAATGTAGCCCAATAGACTGTCCCTCCAGGGCCCAAGGCTCTTATCCTGTGGTGCGGCCAAGTACTGTTTATTAAAAGAGCAAAGTGTTTTGTTTTATGGTTTTCCTCCTTCTTTCCAAGAAGATAGCCAGGCCTTTTGTTTCTTCTTCCTAGGGTGAAGTAGAGGTTGCTGGTAGATAACTCTCCTCTGCCTGCTCCCCTTCCTATTCTCCCTTCCTCCTCCTCTTCTTTTGAGTGAAAATTTGAACTCATGAAAGTTATCATGATAGGTGCTTCACAAGTGGAGGGGATAAAGGGGAGCATCTCTGAGGAAAGCCAGCAAAGGGCTTCCATTTCTAACTCATCTTTCCTGCTGTTGGTCAAATCCTTTCTGACTCTGAGATGTACCCACAGAAGTGGGGCCCTCAGCTCCACCCTAGACAAAGGGTCCTCCAAGCAAGGACTACAAGCAGGAATTGCTTGATCACAGGAGACCAAATAGGCTTTGACAATGGGCATCTCTGTTGCAATTGCTGTGAACCCTTTGGTGCTCTATAAGACCCATGGGGACTGTTAGGCAATTGGGGGTGGAGGAGTTGGAGAGACCCCCAATAATGACAGATTACACTTATCATCAGCCTGGTAGGGTGTGGGCTCAGTCATATTTCATATGACTTACAAACAACAACAAATGTGACATTTCTTGCATACCTTGTTTATACAGTTGTAACTCATACCACTTTCTACATTAGAAATTATAGAATGTGAGCATTAGAGGAGTCATTAAAACTCATCCAATCTCATCACCTCTTTATATAAAATAATCTGAGCCTAGCAAGCTGAGTGATTTCCAAAGTTCAGTGAATCACTAATGCAGGACTATGAAGTAAAAAACTGGGGATGCATGGGAAGGGGTTTACCTAGGGCCTGCCTCTAAGATATATGAATATGTTCAAGTGTTCATGGGACATTGCCTCACTGGGTGGAGATCCACACAATAACTGAAAGAATATATAAAGCCCATCCTGGGAGCTCTGCTACATTCTCTAATAGGACAGCAAGATTCCCCCTAGTGCAAGGGAAATGTCTAGTGAAGAAACACAGACCATTATGCCAGGTCGTTGACTGTGAAGATTGTACTTATGAACCTTTTCTTGTGAAATTGAAACCTAGCCTAGTATTATATACTGCCTAAGAGTTACCTCCTGAAAGCCTCCTTGGTGCTCAAATGTGGCCTCTCTCTAAGCCAAACTCAGCATATAAACACACTACATTCCCCCTGGTGTGGGACATGACTCTCAGGGATGAGCCTCCCTGGCACCAAGGGATTATTATTAAGCACCAACTAGCAATGCATCTAGAAAAAGACCTTGACCAAAAGGGGGAATGGTAAAAAACAATGAGTTTTTATGGCTAAGAGATTTCAAAATGAGTTGGGAGGTCATTCCAGAGATTACGCTTATGCAAGTCTCAGCAGGATCTCATTGACTGCCACAGTAAAAGTGCCTCAAATAGTGGGGCTCCTAAGGGCTCTAGCGATATCCAGAAACTATAAGCAGGGCAGACAGCTCAGGAATTCGATACCCTGTCAGTGGGCCTTACTTTGGAATTTATGCTCCCAGTGTAAAGAGTTAGACTCATTTATAGGTTCTATACACATGGCTCTCCTGCCCTTTTTATTTGAACCCATAATTAGTACTATACTTGATAAATATATGTCCCAGAGGCTTAAATCTTCGTCCATCCATGTGCCAGTTGAGCCCTGAATTTCAGCAGAGCTGCAGCACCTACTCTCCAGTTTATTGGACTCACCCAGGGCAACTAACAAGGAGATGATGATGGACAAAGCCCATCTCAAGGAACAGAGAGTGTCTTCAGCTGTTAACAAGATAGTTCCATCCATCTGCCCCATGGGATCTAAGCCCCCTCTCAATTAGAAGCAGAGTGGGCATCACCATCTCCAAATCCTCAAGATTGGGGAATGAACAATGGACTAAAGTAGACTTATTATTATTCTACTATAGACTTATTAATATTCTAGCAAT
>JAQZBX010003832.1:35207-63341 GCA_029593785.1 Cabassous unicinctus
ATAACTTACAAAATTGTGCGTGACGAAGTGTAAACTACAATGTAAACTGTAGTCCATGATTAATAGCAATGCTTCAATATGGGTTCACCAATTGTAATAAATATACCACACTAATGAAGGACGCTGTTAATGTGGGAAAGTGGGGGGTGGGGTGGCGGGGGAGGAAGTGGGGCATATGGGAATCCCATATTTATATTTTTTGAGGTACTGGGGACTGAGGAATGAACCTGGGACCTCGTATGTGGGAAGCCGGCATTCAACCACTGAACCACATTGGCTCCCCTGAGTTGGTTTTATTCGTTTGTTTTGCTTGTGTATTTTTGTTTTAGGAGGCACCGGGAAGAGAACCCAGGACCTCCCATGTGGGAAGCAGGCACTCAACTACTTGAGCCACATCCACTCCCCTCTCTTATATTTTTTACATAACATTTATGCAATCTAAAGCTTCTTTAAAAATAAAAAATTATATTAAAAAGAAAAAAAAGTATCCTGCTATTTTGTTCAGAACTGTTTCCACAGCATCATGCAGCGAGTTGGGAAAGAAGATTGCCCTGAAAGGCTGGTGCTCCCCTAACCATTTTAGAATGAAAAATAAACTGTAGAAAGGAAGATGTAGATGATTTCAGTAGATTCAGGTAAGGCAGCAGGTTCCTTCAGAGAACAAGTGGGATTTCAGAAGCAAACTCTGTCTCATGCTTCCCTCTTGTGGATAGGAATAAAAGTGTCTCTGCACAGCAATGTCACACTGATAAATTCAAAGTGAGCTTGGTAATCATAGATTACATTAAAGAAATGAATGAAAAAGCCTCCAGTTCAAAATCAGGCCACTTCTTGGCCAATTTAGCTTTCCAGATTTTAAAGCCTTTGAATGCTATGATTACTGTCTCAAGGAAAAGGTAAAGTGTAGACATTAATAACATGGGCTTTTAATAAAACTACAGGTTAGGTTCGAGTTCTGGAACTTTAGGGAACTTACCTAGTCTTTCTGAGATTCAGTTTCCTCATTTTTAAAATGGATGTAATAACAGAACGTCCCTGATAGAGGGATTAAAGAAGAAAATCTACAGAAAATTCCTTATAAAAGTGCTGGATATATATAAGAGCTCAATATAGATGATATTCTTCTTATTTTTCTTTTACTTATTATTGTTCTTATTAACATCTTGATAACTTTGCAAAAATTAAAACATATGCACATGAATTAAGTCTTGATAATTAGCAAAATTATCAAGGGGCTACCTTAGAATGGCAAGATATGCGCATTTTTCCCCATATGTTCCATGATTTCTGTAAAGTGATTAAGTTACCTTTATCTTGGTTATCTGTATATTTACATTAAATGTTCACTCCCAGTTATGAAAACATCCTAAATATTCATCCACTATTTATGTTTCACTTCTGTCCTTTTTTCATTCAGTGAAGTTGAGTAAACTCTAAAGCAGAGGAGTCATTTGTTTTTGGCCTAAATTGAAGATCCTCAGGAACATCAGTTTGTGCTGGAAAAGCTGTCAGGTGGGTGGATCCTAAGCCTTTGCCCTCTTTACGTTAGATGTTGCCGTGTGAAAGCCAACCCACAGGTTAGTGACACAACACAAGAACGATTTCTTATTTCTCCTGATTCTGAGCAGTTCCTCTGGTCCACCTGACTAAATAGCCGTGCTCACGCGACTGCATGTTGCCTGGGACGGTGGGGCTAGCTGGGCCCCTCCCTCCACATGGACCTCTTCCTCCAAAAGGCTACCCTGGGTGCGTTCCTTGGTGAGTCCTGGTTCCCAGGAACAGGAGAGGGTAGGCCCCAGCTCATGAGCACTTCTCAAGCCTCTGCTTGCGGCACATTTGCCAATGCTGCATCAGCCAAAGCAGGTCATATGGCCAAGCCCCGATTCTCTGGGTGGAGAGAAGGGGTGCACATCTTGTTGGGAGGAATGGCAAAGTCTCCCCACAGAGGTGGCTTGTAGGCATGGGAGGATAGTATCCGTTTTTTCCAACAATCTACCAACCTCCTGAGTCTGACAACAATCACAACTGTAACACAACAGCCCTCAAGAACAGCAGCTGGCAGATAGTGAGTGTTTTTTAGCAGTGTCATGCCGCAAGGCCTACAACAACCAGGCAGCTTAAGGAGAAGACTACAGAACACTGTAGAGCATGTGCCCATTTGGCTGCTCAGCTCCACTCATTTGCTCTCATGGGGGAATACAGGCGCAATGTTTCTAGGTATCCTGATTTTTCAGATGGAAGAAACCTGGATTTTTACATAAAATCTATTGGTGTTTAAAAGCTGTCAACTAATTCAATTTTTCAAACTTTGTGCTGGAACACGTAAACTCTTCTGGAAGACAGTGGAAGACCGGTTGAGTCCTTTGGCGTACACTGTGCTGGAACTAAGTGATTTATGTCCACACGGATGTGGGAGTAATGCCTTCCTTTTAATATGCTTGATGCATGAGGTGGGAGAAACCCCAGAGCAACAGCTCCTTTTGCCAGGAAAAAAAAATTGTCCCCAGTCTAAGTGTGATTTTTAAGACTTCTGTGGCATTTTGCTAGAGCAGGAAGTAGAGCACAATGATTTTGTTATAAACATTATTATTACTCCTTTCCGTTCTCCACACTACTGCCAGACAGATCATTCTAAAATATCAATCCTAACATATCATTCCTTTATACAAAATGTCATGTATGCTACTTGACTGAAGAATTAATCCAGATTCCCTAAGTAGGCCTCAGGAATCCTGCTCTCCCACCTTCCCTAGACCTTGGCCCTAAATTCCCGGCCATGACCCTGCCTCTGGTCCTCCCAACTCCCATTCTTACCAGCCTCCCAGGCAGGCTCCTTGAATATAACCGACATAGGCCTCCACCTGTCCACACCTTTGCTCGAAGTGTTCATCTGCCTAGAATTCATTTCCTTTCTCTTTTATGTGTTAACTTAAAATCACTTTTGAGGACACAAAAGCACATTAGAACTGATAATATGAGCAATAGAAAACATGAAGACAGACTGCTCAGGTTGGAATCTAAGCTTTGCTACAAGGTGTGTGAATTTACCATTATCACTGTCTTATCTGTGTTAAAAGAATATTTTGTTTATAAATATACAAAGCAATTTTTCCCTGTCAGATTAGCTGTATGCTATTTGTTTTCCTCAATAGATAGTGATCACCTAATAATAATAACAATAACAGCAATTTTTCATAGAGATTTTACCATATCTCAGGTAATGGGCTGAGCAATTTTTGTGCAGTGTATCAATTAATCTTCACAGCAGTAGTAGGAGAATGACACTCTTTATTCTCTCTTTACAGAAGACGAAAATGAGGCCAAAGAGTGAAGTAACTTGCATCCAGTTTACACAGTTAGTATACCAGTAGTATTGTCATTTGAACTCAAATAGATTGACTCCAGTTAGAGTTACTCAAACTGGGGTCTGAAGATCCTAGAAGTATCTAGGAACATATTTTTGAGATCTGCAAATTCTCTAAAGAATTGTTAAACTTTTTATTTCATTTTGATATCCTAAAACACTATCAGTAATTCTGGAATATTGTAATGATGAATTACTAAGCAAATACTGCTGCTTGATTTCAGTCCCTGCATTCAAATCTGTGCTTATGGTTACATTAGCACTTGGTGGCATTATTTTGTCACAGGCTAATGAGAAAATAACAGAATAAGAGCTAACATGTCAATATTATGTTCAAGCCACAGGAAGGCCAAATGCATCCATAAACAAAGATGTCTTGGTATTTTCAGTGGAGAAAATTGTGGTAGAATTGAGTCATCATGGCCTGTAGCAATAGAGCAGGGGTTCTTAACCATTTTGTTCCATGGACTCCTTTACCATTCAGGTAAAATGAATACTACTGTAATTTATTTATTGAATACATTCATAAGTAAAGGAAACGCTAGGTTTCAGTTAGAGGTCAGAGAAAATAAAGATAGTAAGTTGATTTATTTCAATCCAATCTCACAGACCCCCTGAAATCTTAACCCCTGGTTAAGAACCCCTGCACTAGAGGTGTACAGCATTGAAAAGACTTCACATCACACAAGTCACTACAGCATCCCTGCTGTGACAGTTACTTTCAGCAAAAGAAGATTCATTTCCCTCATTAAATTGTGTTAATTTGAATTTTGTTGGTTTTGCTTTTTGTTTATATTTAATTTACAAATATATTTTGATTTTATAGTTGTGTATGGGCTGTAAGTGTAAGAAACATATGTAGATTTATGTTTTTACTTATAATAAGAAACATTTTAGTAAAATGCAAATTAACTCACTGAATGTAAGACATTTTTTATTTAAAATGATTCAGCACATTCCTCAACTGTAAGAAACACGGCATTAAACTATGGTGGTCCTCAAGTGTAGGAAGTATAATGGAATAATTACGAGTCTGGGTTCTAAAGTCAGCCTATATGGGACTGAGTCTCAACTACAACACCTGTTAACTGCAACCTTGGGCAAGTTGCTTTATCTTTAAGAGATTCAGTTTCATAATTGATTAAATAGGGTTGCTGTGAGAACAAAAGTGAGGTAATATAAAAGGCACTTGACACAATAGAACCCACTAGAGCTGATAATATGAACAATAGAACCCATAAAGACAATTTTTGCCCAATGAATAAATGGATTCATTCACAGACGTTGATACAGGGTCTGTATCTTGCCCGGCTGTGATTCTGAATTGGGAATTTACTAGATGGAGAAAGAGAATTTAATCCTTATAAGCAGTGCCTGTCATCTCTAAGATGAGACAGTAAAATTACTGTGGTCTGACCTCAGCCATTTAATTTCTTCGGGCACCTTCCTTTTATTTTATAGAGTAACTTTTAAAAATCTGGGATCTCTTCCAATAAGGCAATTAGATTGGTTTCCCAGAATTAGTTTCTTATTTCCAATCAAACACATTTTTTACCCATCTTCTCTGCCCATTTATTTGTGGTCCAATATATAGGAAATTTACTGCAGATATTGTCTTATTTCTTTAGGTATTAGGCATCCTGCTGGCCCATGGTTTGACAAATCACTTGGAATAATTTCAGGGGAAGAAAAGTGTAATATTTGTAAGAAAGCATGTGGTTCTCAAACACCAAGAATGTTGAATTGAGGCTTGATGGTGCTTTAACTATTATGTAATAAAATTAGCCACTATGCCATTAGACAATATCTTAAAAGAAATCGGGTCACTAATGGCCAGTGCTGTGCAGTGCAAAGACTGTGCATTTTGGAGCCAGACAGTCTTATATTTGAATCCTAGCTTGCCTGTTAATAGAGTGAACCTGAGAAAATTTCTTTACCTCCTTTGTCTTGGCAGCCTCTACTTCCAACTAGAAAAGAATCATCATTCTACTAACATGAATATTAGCAATTCCTTGCATTTTTATTTCTACCTTCCCAGCAGGATCTTCCAACCCAATAAATGGTTGTAACGATTTCATAGTGCTTGGCAAGGTACTCATCATTCATTCTTTTATTCCTTCATTGAGCAAATAATTATTGAGTGACTACTATTTGCTGTATTCTAACAGCTGCTGGGGATTCAGTAGTGAGTAAAATAGGCAAGTTGCTAGTTTTCAAGGAGTTTAAATTTTGGTGAAGTCAGAAAATAAATGCAGAAGCAAATAAGGTAATTACAAATTGGAATGAGTACTAAAATATGATGCTAAGATGGCAATAAAACAATTTCATAGATAGTATAGGGCCTGTGCCAGAGGGCTACCTTAATAAAGATGGCCATAGACGTTCTTTCTAGTTGAGGGATTCAAGAGATCAAGAATGGGAAGCAGTTGGCAGAGTGGGGATCTGAGGGAAAAGATCCTAGGCAGAGGGAAAAGCAAGTATAATAGCTGTGAGTTGTAAAGAAGCATGGGCAGGCACAAGGATCAGTAAACAGGCAAGCATGACTGAAGCACATTGAGCACAGAGGAGCAGGTAGAAGATGGCATTGGTGAGACAGATCTTGTTAAACCTAGTAAACCATGGTGAAGAATTTGGATTTCATTCCAAGTAAAGTAGGGAATCATTGAAGGATTCTAATCAGGGGAGAGATTTATATTTTTAAGAGTGACCTGGTTGCTATGTAGGGAAGAGATTGCAGGAAAACAAGAGAGGAAGCAGGGAGACCAGGTAGCACATGGGACTATTATAGTAGTCCAGGTGACTATATAACTATATAACTAAGGTTATATACAAGAAGATGGAGAGAATGGAATTTAAGGGAAGTCGATGATTTTAGCCCACATCTCTGAAATAGAGTGAGCATAACCATGATAACATATTGTCTCTTTAGTGTCTTTTGTGCCCCTGCTTTTTAAATGTAAATCATGATTATAACACCCTGTTTGTCCTTACCAACTTTATAGAGACACAGAGGAATTACAGTAAATTGTTGGATTATTTTGGGACAGAGTTCTAAAAATCGACATCATTTAATAAATAAAAACTTTTTTCCAGAAAAAGTTTTGAGATTTCTGCTCTGTGCTTATGTGCTAAAACCAAGCACATTCATAGAAACAAAAATTTGAATGAACATGTTGGACATATAAAATTTTCATGACCAAAAGAAAAAAAAAAAAGGGAGGGGAACGATAAACTAAAAGATTATTTATATATGTTTAGGCTTTGGTGAGTGTAATTTGAGGACCATGCCTTTTTGGGCAATTATATTGGTAGAAATTGCCTCTGTTTACTTAACTTTGAAAGATTCCAACTTTCTTGGTATTTTAAGCAAGAAATATGTGTTTTTTAAAAATCAGTGGGGGTAAATATTGATGAAGTATTTGGAGCTTGAACTGACTTGTTGAAGAAGGAGAGGATCCTGTTGGAAATAGCATAAGAAAAGCTAATAAGTGATAGCTGTACAAAAAATGCTCTTTATAAAAGAGATTCTAATACATTGTCTTGAAAGAATCTCAAGATAACCCTATAAGGCAGTGCTTCCAAGCTCTTCCCATTATGGGATACATTGAAATCAGAATATTTATATAGCACACCAAAGTAAACAGAGATTTGAGAGTATCTATAATGGACTTGGGGAAATTTTATTGCATTTTATTTATATCATTATAAAAATAAAATCCAAAGTATTAGGGATTATTTGAAATATTTAATTTGTATAACTTCTAAATAATAGAATCACAAAACTCTTGATCAAGACTTCGTGGTAATGAGTTCTTCAAATACAGGTTAGACATCATCAATGAAATGCCTATTTTCTAAATTGTGTGATAAAAATATTAAAATTGAGGATGGACAAACACCATAGCAAGAAAACAAGAGAGCCTACAACTGCAAGCAAGAGAGTCCCATCCATTAGCTGCATGGGATTGAAGCCCCCTTTCAATTAAAGGTAGAGTGGACATCACCATCCCAGAATCCTCAGGACCGGGGAATGAACTATGGACTAGAGTGGACTTATTGGTATTCTACTATAAACTTATTATGATTCTAGCAATGGAAGAAATTACAACATTGATGAGGAAGCAGTGGCCACTGGAGGCTCTGAGGACAAGAAGAGGGAAAAACAGGTGTAATACGGGGGCATTTTCAGGACTTGGGAATCGTCCTGAATGACATTTCAATGACAGATATAGGTCATTATATATCTTCCCATAGCCTACAAAATTGTGTGGGAGAGAGTGTAAACTACAATGTAAACTATAATCCATGCTCAATGGCAATGCCCCAAAATGTGTTTATCAATTGCAATGAATGTATCACACTAATGAAGGATGTTATTTATGTGGGAAAATGTGGGAGGTATGGGGAACAGGGCATATGGGAATCCCTATATTTTTTATGTAATGTTTATTTAATCTAAGTATCTTTAAAAAAATAAAAATACATATTTAATTTAAAATATATATTAAAACATAATTTTGACCATTCAAATATTTGCAAAAATAGTTATATTGAAAATCTCTAATAGTCTCTCTGTCTTTTGTTAGCAAATATTGTGATAATGAAAATGGATTTTGAATCTCATCAAATTTTTTATATCAAATATTTCAGAAGAGTGATGGAATTTTCATTTGCAGAACTGACAAGCTTTGTTAGAGAAATCAGTCTATAGCCAGTTTGGTTAACACTAAAGTGGTACTGTCTACTGAAAAAGGATAAGCATATCCCATAGGGAAGGCAGAGATTTAGGCCTCTAATTGGGGTTGCAATCCTAGGACCCTGCTCCAGCATGTCAGGATCATGACATGCTCTTTCAACACCTGGAACACAAACTCCTCTTGCAGCTCAATTTGTTCTTTGGATACAATGGGATCTTATGCATTCTGCAGCTGGCAGCTAAAACAGGTTGCCTTGGACACACTCAGTTTGCTGCAGTAGAGTCACAAGTGCCAATGTTGCTAAGCTGCTTTCTGTATCTGGCTACTCTGGAATGTTCCATTAAAGCCCATTCCTCTCAAGGTGACCTTGAAGGATCCTCAGACAAAGCAGCTGGCAGCCAGAGGCAAGAAATCTGAGGGTTTGCCCACCTCACTCCCAATCCAGCTGCCTGGAGGACTGAGGATGGGGGTGAGGGTATATCTTGATGTGCTTGTAAACCCTCCCTGGTCATGGACAGCTGTGCTGTGGTACACTGATGAGGACGCTGGGCTATAAGGTATATGTATTAATTTCTAGGGCAGCTGTAACAAAGTACCACAAACTGGGCAGCTTAAAACAATAGAAGCTTCTTTCTCACAGTTCTGGAGGCTGGAAGTCCAAAATCAAGGCTATGCCCGTTAAACCTGTAGAGGAGAATCCTTCCTTGGGTCTTCTTAGCTTCTGGTGGTTTGCCAGAATCCTTGGTGTTCCTTGGCTGGTAGCAGCAGCATTTCAATCTCTGCCTCCATTGTCACATGACCACCTTCACTCTTGTCTGTCTCTTTTTCTCTCTATAAGACACCAGTCATATTGGAATAGGAGTTCCCCTACTGCTCTCAATTTAACTAACTCCATCTGCATAGGCTTATCTTCTAAACAGGGTCATATTCTGAAGTACTAGGGGTTAGGACTTCAAAATATTTGCGGGGGGTACACAATTCAATCCATAGTGACATGTAAACAAGATCCTGGTACAGAATGGTGAACTGCTTTGCTGATTTTCCAACAATTAGTAAGTAGCTGATAAGAGACAAAAATCAGCTCTTAATAATTGCACACTCTATCCAATATCTCATTTCCTCTCTTGATGGGAGGAGAATTAGAAAATCCAGCATCACAGATCCTGAACGCTTTTTGTGAATTCACATTTATAGGGACATGTTTTTAGTTTTTACATGATGAGTGAAAACCTATAAGGTTTTCAACTGCATCTATTTACCTGCAATGGTGGAGTGGGAATTAATTATATTTTAGCTTTTGGTTTCATAAACTGAGGCAGTGGGAAAAAAAAATGTTCTGGTTGAGAAACCAGATGTCTATAAGCTTTGAGTAGGTCTTTGTTCTGATTAATAAAATAGGACCTTTTCCTCTTCAGCTGATGGCTCTGTGGCATCAAGCTGTCATAATGGTGGCCTGTGCTTGCTAGTGTTGTTCAGGCAGCTGAAAGAGCTGTCAAAAAATAGAACAAAATAGAGTTACCATGTGTTTTAGTCTACTAGGCTGCTGAAAATATTATACCAAAAATAGATTGGCTTTTACAATGGGGATTTATCTGCTAACATGCTTACAGTTCTGAAGCCATGAAAATGTCCATATCAAGGCATCATCAGGGGATGCTTTTTCCCTGAAGACCAGCTGCCAGTGATCCTGGACTCCTGTCACATGGCAAGACACATGGCGGCATCTGCTGGTCTGTCCTTTCTCTTCCAGGTTTTGTTGCTTTCAGCTTCTTGCTTCTGTGGCTTTTTCTCTCTCTTCTGAATTAGTCTCTTATAAAGGACACCAGTAAAAGGATTAAGACCCACCCTGCGGTCTTACTGAAGTAACTTAATCAAAAGGCCCTTAACTGAAGTAACTTAATGGAAAGGCTCCACGTACAATAGGTTCACACCCACAGGAATGGATCAGCTTTAAGAACATGATTTTCTGGGGTACATACAGTCTCCAACCACTACACTATGGATAAGGGATTTAAAATGGAGTCGGGAGATCATTCTGGAGGTTACTCTTATAAAAATCTCAGTCAGATGTCACAAACTACCAAAGGATACAGAGCCCCAAGCAAGAATGTTCCTCAAAACCCCAAGGACATTGGAACACCATAAACAAACCATGAGGTAAAGAACTCAGTAAACTATCTAAACTGAAGGACATTTGGAGTACCCCGATATCCACCAGCCAGAACCAACTTATCTAATCTTCTTTTTCTTTAAAAACCCTTGCCTGGAAGAGCCAAGATAGGACATTATTTGGGTTGCTACCTGAATCTTTGCTCCCTAAATTGCAATTCTAAGACCCCAAATAAATACTTTTGCTGCCTTGCAGCTTAGTTTATTTCTTAGTTGACAGAGCAGAGCTGGCCTGTGGTCAATAGGTGGCTCTGGTGGTGACCATTGGCAAGAGACTCAGGTCACCTGATTCCCTGAAACTGTGAGGAGAATGTCTAAGTGACAATTGAGGGCTCCTCTTCACCATAATCAATGCTATTGCTTAGAAACAACTATCCCTCTCCTGTCACCAACTTCTCAAGTCTCATGACCCATCTCCCATCTGCATCTGCCTTCAGAGAGTTATGCACAATTCTGGGCCACCCTAAGATGTGGGAAACCCGCTGATGGGGAGGGGGTCAGGAGGACACCCAAGGATTCCTGTGCTTTGAGAAAGTTCTGGGGGTGCTGCATGTTTATGTTCAGCCTGTGTATACCAGTATGGCCATTTAATGATTGTTGATAACCAGTGATGACTGTCTTTGGTCAATGCCCATGTTATACACTTGTGAAATAATTTGAGTATTGTTCCTGATAATATATACTCAGAATGATGCCAGGAGCTGTGAAATACACAAAAGACAGTTCCCCTGCCCATGTTGTGCTTTTATTACTATATACTAACAATAAATTGCTTCACTCAGACGTAGATATCTATTTGTCAAAGTACTTTACATGGTGTGTCACTGATAATTCTCACAATAGTCCCTTGAAGCAGGTATTAAAATTATCATCACTTCATAGTTGTAGGAACAGAAAGATTAAGCAACTTGCCCAAAATCACAGTGAATCAGAGTGTATGTGATGCCTCACATCCAAGCAGTCTGATTCTAGAGCAAGATATTTGTATGTGTGTAAGGTAAACAAGGAAGTGGAGAACAGTAATGTATACTATATTCATAAATCAAAAGACAGAGTATGAAAGACACAAACTCCTACCAATCAGTGTAGCCCTGGTTGAGAGGTAGAGAATAAGTAGGATCCTTTTTATTAAAAGGAAAAAGGCATGGTTTAATATTAATCATTTTGCCTAAGGGAAAGACTCTGTGTTCAGTGGGAATTGAAATAAATCCCTTTCATGCTCAGAATAGCTATTGAGCAGAGCACATGCGTTAACTCATTCATTCAATATGTATTTATTATTAATTACCTTCTATGTTCAAAGTATTGTGCTAGAAATTGGTGATATAAGTCTTGGACCATGCTTTTAAGGAACTTGGGTCTGGAGGGAAAATTAAATTATGAGGTATTATAATACCCTGAAACACATGTATCTGTAAATGCTTGCCTTGTCTGTCTCTTCCCGGTCTTCCCAGTCCCCTATTCTGTTCCCTGGGATCACTTCCCAAAATAAACTGCCTGCAAGCAGGACCATGTCTCTTGGAATGATTTTGTGGGAGGGAATCCAGGCTAGGCAGTTGATACTAGAAATGTCCCAGGAATCAGACTCTCAGGATGGGATTCTAACTAGATCATCCACCGGTCAGACAGTAATCAGGGTCCCTTTTCTGGGGGTTGTGGATGGAGATAACCCCTGGAAGTGTTTATGGCACAATTATTGAGACTATCACCAATGATGGCTTGAGATAACATGTAGATGGGAGGGAAAGCACTGGCTTATTTGGTAGTAGTATAGGTGAATGGTATAGAGGCAGTGGCAATTACAAGAATCATGGGGTTGGCTCCCTTTTACTACAGGCTTTGGAAACTTAGAAATAATTCGATAGTCTCTCAAGTTATCTAACTATCAACACAAGGAACACTATGACAGTCAGAAGGCCTCCAGCCAGCATTTCAAGTCCTTCTTTCCTGCATCCATAGTGCAGACAATGACAAGAGTAGCAGGGCTATGAAGAGACTATACGCATGACACACTGTGAGGTTTTGGTGCTGTCTTCCAAAATGCCATATGTTCATTGAACTAAAGACCCCCAAATGGTGCTGTTGTCCCCCAGCAACCAAAACACATGGGTCAGGAACTAAGGGTTGGAAGTAGAATTTTAATTAGAAAGTGTCCAACTTTTTCTCTACCTCTTGACCAGGGCTGCAGTAGTGGGTAGGGGTTTCAGTGTCTTCCACATGTTCTCATTTGATTTATGATTATATACCATTATTCTCCAGTTCATTGTTTCTGGACTGTTCTTACCCAAACTGCTGGAGTAATTAGTGTTTTCCTGTCTCTACAAATTTAGTCTTTTCTGGACTAGAAATTCAGGTTCCTGGGATGGGGACACTTCAACCACAGTATTCAGTAAGAGTTACACCAAATTTGAAGCTATGGCCACCATCTGGTTATTTAGGACTTCTCATACCAGTGACAAGCAAGCAACAGTTGCTATGTTTGTAGGGATTATTGGTCTTGACTGTTTTGAAGAACTAGGGTTGACGCTACACAAATGGGACAGGAGATAATATATTTAGAAGGCAGGCTTCTCTTGGTAGTAATAATTGTAATAGAGCAATTGCAGTAAACATAGGCCAACAAGGGCTTAGACACCTCAGCCATGAAGGTCTGGGTAACCAAGCAAGCAGCAGAAACCCACTGAGAATGAGGAAAGTTTAGGATGGGTGGTGGAGGATGGAGATGAAGAATGTCAACTACAGCCTAAGGACCAGATGCAGCATGTTCTACTTACCAGTAAAGTAGAGGGTATATGTATACCTATTTATAGCCACCTATCGGTCTATCTAACCATATCAATACACATATTGATTATTCTAAGCAGTGTGATTATAGGTGATTTTGACTTTCCTTTATATTTTGTTCTTGCTTTTAATTTTGCAATGAGAGAGAGAAAGAAAAATCAGAGAGAGCTCAATACTACCCTTGGGCTAATCACACAGAAGTCCTGGGACTCTCAGAGGAAGGACATCTTCCCTGGTCTGGGGATAGGGAATGGAGGTCAGGAAAAGCTTCCTGGGGGAAAGTGATTTCTCTGTTAAATCTGGATGGACGAGGGCTTTGTTCCCTCAGCTCACCTCACCCACCTTTCTGGAACTCAGGTGCCAAGGACTAGCTATTTTCAATTAATTCATTTAATCAACAACATCTATCATGCCCTAGGTCCTATCCAAACTTTGCAAATACAGCTATATCTTTGCTTTCATGGAGCATATAATTTAGCTCTTGTCCGCAATGAGGTCTACCTGTTTGGCCCTCTGTCCTCTCTCCTTTGAACATCAATACGGATTTTCAGTGTTAGAGGAATGCAGAGAAGTGGAATGTCCTTGTGGAATCAATGAAGGAATGCTTAATGGAGGAATCAGGCCTGAAAGTCTTTGCCCTTCCCAGACACAAAACACAACCTCTCAATAAGCTGCTGTGGGGGAGTGAGGAAGCAGAGGCATTGCTGGAAGCAAAAAGAGGATATGGAAAAGGCACTGACTAGGAATCTGCAAACCTAGATTCTAATCCTGGCTCTGTGGTTCTTCCCGCATGTGTGTTTAAGCAAGTCTCACAACTTTAGGTCAGCTATTAGTTATTTTAATTCTAGGCTTTAAGTGTACTCTGTTCTCCACTGAACTTGACAAAGTTTGGTCATGAAGGTAGTGTTTTGGTTATCTTTTAAAATGCAGTATATTTCATTATAGTCAGTAGAACTAATGTAGCTGGTCTATAAATGGGATTGTGGCTGAAAGGAGTAGTCTAGGGATGTAAATGTCAATTGAAAAAAGCTAGAGAATAATCTAGGGACTGAATAACATAGTGAACCCAGAGGTGGATGAGCATTGTGGTTAATAGCACAACTACAAGAATGTTCTTCTGTGAACTAGAAAAAATGTACATCACTATCGCAAGGTGGTAAGAATGTAGAGAAGCATGGGAAAAATGCAATTATGGACTATGGACTTTAGTTAACAGCAATATTGTAATATATTTGCATCAATGCCAAAGATGTACTGTGTTAAAAATGAATGAGGGAGGGAAAGAAAAAATATGCCATATGTACGCTATAGACTCATGATCTATAACAAATGTTCCACAACAATGTAGTGCATTGGTAGAGGGGTGTTGCATGGGAATTCTATACATGTTCATGATTGCAGTGTATTCAGAATAGTGAGATTCCAGGTGATTTTTACATTTTTCATTGTGCTTTTTTCTAACAAGTAACATGTAAAATAAGTTTTCTTACACTACAAAAAGTGATTAATTAGCAATTTTCCTAAATTACCCCTAAATTGGAAAAATAAGTTGCCTTAGACTAATGGACTTCTAAGATTCTTTCCTGAGAATAGTTTTGAATGTGAAAAATGATTATTAACAAAATAAATGTAAAGACATCAGCTACAATAGTGGTCTATGAGTAATCACTCTATGCACAGTAAAATGTTGGGAAGGAGAAGAAACCAAATAGTTAAAGGTGGCTATTTCTTGAGAGTAGGACTGAAAGTGAAGGACTTAATGTTTCTCTGTACCTTTCTGTATTGTTTAAACTTAAAAAAAAAATAAGTGAATATTATTTTGCTACTAAAAATTAAATCAATATTTAACAGAACATATTCATCTCTTCAAAAGTACTCTTTTAAAAATTTAAGATACTGCCAAGTCTGAAGTGTGATCATCCCTTTTAAATGCACTGAATTCCAATCATTGCTCTGCGACACAATAATAGAATTTCATTTACAGAATCATATACGTTTAGAAAGAGGGAACACTGGAGACCATCTAGTCTGAACTCCATCTGACAAATGAGGAAACTGAGGTTCAACTCTCATGGGACCTCTGCATGGTCAGAAGGTGATAATAGCTTAGGTTCAATCACTAGATGTTTGTATTGCTTTAATCATTAACCAAATAGATACTGGGAACCTACTATGTTTCTAACACTGTTCTAGACGCTAGAGAATCAGTGAACAAAATAGAAAAAATCCTTGCTGTTGTGGAAATTACATTGTGGTGCATTACTTGGGTCATTTGCTGGATCCGCAAATGGACTCTGGATTATCCATGGTTCTCAAACTGGTGTTTCAGGGGTTACGTTGGCATGAGGGAAGCGGGGGTGGAAGACAGTCAATAAGTGAAGCTGTCGCAACTCCCTTGAGCCAGAGTGACTCCCTTTTAGTTATTTTATATATTGAAATTCTACCTACAATTTCAGTTGCAGAAGGGTTCCAGCTCTTCGAAGTTGAAGTTACATGGGCTAAAAAGGTAGCTCTTATTTTTTTAGTATACATCAGAATCAATCACACGAGTGCAGGTTAAAATGCAGATCCCTTGGCCCACCCTCCATTAACTCTGACTCAGTAGGGCTTTGTTGAAGCCCTGGAATCTTCATTTTAACCAGTCCTCAGGTGACTCTGTTGAGGATAGTAAAATATCCACACTTTGAGAACTGTCAGGGTATCTAGCCCCTCCTACTTCCATAATTCTCTAACAAGGAACAGCAAATATTATCAAACAATTTAATTTCCAGAAACAAAATGAATTCAATTCATATTGATGTCATGGACTATTTTTAGGAGGAGGAGTGCACACATCTCAAACTATGATATCATCACAACTTTTAAAACACAGGGAAACATTGTCCTAGTTTGTCTCTATATAAACAGGTGTTTCTACAAAGCTAAGTCAAATAAGTAATGTCTTTATGTGCTATGGTCTGGACTCGGCTTTTAGTAAGAACTCAGCTGGATTCAGTAATAACTATAGAACTAAGAGGAAGGAACTCCAATATGCTGAGAGAAATGTGTGATTACTAAAAATTAGGTTTTCCCAATGAATCGCACACATACTGCAAATCTAGAGGTTAGAGTTCACTGTAATTTTTATAGCTTTTTTTCTCATTACAAAAGTACCACATGAGTATTGGAGATATTTTGGAAATTACAGAAAAGTAAAATTTTAAAAAGCAAATCACCCTAGGCCCACAAAACAGCTGACTGCTATAAACATGTTGGTATGTATCCTTCCTAGATTATGTACATATATCTAAAAAGAAAATTTACAGTATATACTTTTTACCTAAGTGTTAAAAAACTGTCAAGTTACAAAACAATTTTGTGAAAATATATTAACTATAGAGAAAATTAGAACAACTATTTAATTCTTGTAATTTGGGGGAAAGATTAAAAAATTAAACCAAATTATGGTATGCTTATGATATATGCAAATTCTATGTATATTATATGGCAAAAAATTTTATTAAAAACACATTATGTTAACATAACACTTTATAAAGAACTAACTTAAAAATAAGATTTTAGAAAGACATTTACCTTGGCCTATAACACTAACTTTTCAAAATTAGGAATTATGTAATTTTTATGTTGTGAAAAAGAGATGTCATGTCTCTTTACCACCAGAAAAATATGACCCTTCAATTGTTGGCAAGGCTTTTGTGGGAAATCATCAGGGTGGCACAATTGAGCAGTGTCAGTGGAAATCATGAAAGGGAAAAGTAGAAATCAAACACTGACAACACTGTGCTCCTTCCAGAAAATAGAAAGAATGCTTCCCTTCATTTACAACATTATTTTCTTTGACTTTCTAGTTGCATCTGGGATGAAGGGGAACTATTTATAACACAAAGATTATTTGTGCCATATTATCAAGTTAATATACAGCAAGGGCAATGGATTTTCTTTTTTAACCCTACCAATAATTTGGAAGGGAGAACTTAGCAGAGAGTTACAGGCAGTAAGAAGCAAGGAGTATCTACTGTTAAATTGGAAAACTAATTGGGGAAAATAAGCCTCTATGTCAAAAATCACAAATAATACTGTTTGAGTAATAATATTTATTATCCTAATTTTCTACATAGTAGTGCATTAACTCAGGAATCTGAAGCACAGTATATCATTTATCCCCATAGTTCCCATATGTCAAAAGGGACAGATACAATGCTCCCTTTATGCCATGAATAAAGAAAGAGATGTTGAATATGGCCAGCACACAGGGCAGACCCTGAAATAAAAACCAGGTGTCTTTAATCCCTGGTTAATACTCCAGTTTTTACTTGGCATATGCCACGTCTATACTTTTCAAAGACTTTATAGAAATATCTGAAACTGGAGACAAAGAGGGGAATGATATTTGAATTCTCATTTGCCCAAGGGTATGTTCCATCTCTCTTTAGCAACTAACTCCCCTAAGACAGAAGTAGATAAGATCCCCTATCCAAACCACCCTCGTTATCAAGGGAACCAGGCACGGTTCCTGCTTGTCCCTGAATAGTGAGTTTCAATTCCTGCCAGCCCACAGAATTATTCAAATGCCAATCAAATGCTCCTGCGGGAACCAAGGGTCATCCCACTCACTTGATACTACAAAGCCCACCTCCCACAGCTCCTGGTTGCTTGCTGTGTTCCCGACAGGGACCCCTGTGTGGCCCTATGTGGCATATGGTGTCCTTTCCCCTTGGCTGTGAGTTTATGTGACTAAAAAACTGCTGTCAAAACCACCTGTCCATAACCCTAACCTATAACCATAGGGTGGAAATCCCTCTCTCACCAGTGGGGTGAATCAGGGGTGATTACAACACACAGCCACACTCATTCCTTTACATATTGTCTCTGGCTGCTTTCATGCTACATGGTAAGAGTGCCTTAGCTGCAACAGAGACCATATGGCCTGCAGAGTCTAAAATATTATTTGACCCCTCAAAGAAAATGTTTGCTGACCCCCAGACTGAGTATGGTGAGAAAATTGTTGGATTGGATGCCAGGTCAAGAGAACTGGTGACTAAAGCAGAGTTATAAAGGATTGTGAGGTCAAAGCAAGTAACACAATTTGGATACATAGATTTGTCAAAACATATCCAATGGTACACTTTAAAAAGGTGAATTTTATTATAAAATTTAAAAATTTTTATTTTTATCATAATTTTTTATTACAATAAAGCAGCGACAAAAGAAATAAAAAGCAGCCAGGCATTTATTGGGAACAACATAAAGTAATTTGACTTAAATGTGAGAGCTTTGTGATGGAGGCTATTCTGAAATATAAATTTAACATGAAACTTCTCGGTATTTCATAACCCAGCTAAGAAGTAAGATCAAATAATACTCTGCCTTGATAACATACTTTCTATTCTAATTTTCAAAATATGTGCTGTTTGCTAATTATAATACTTTTACAGTTATAAAAAGCAAATGACATAACTTCTTTATTCATCTAGGTCAGAAGCTGAAATAAGCCCCTCCTTCCCTCTCAGGGATGATGGAAGGATGCACAGTACCTGATGTGAATTCCTAGCTAAAATGCTCTATCTGAACAGAGGTATGATTATTGATACATATTTATATATAATGTCAGCATAACAATCTCTTTTAATTGGTTTATCAGTAGCTTTTACACTATACAAAATAAAAATTCCTCAGTGGTAACAATCAATATAAGTCAACATTTGATTAGTTCAGAATCCAAATGCATTCTATAATATTTTCAAACTAGGCTTCTCTTGTCTTAAAGGATTCCAGAGCTGTTAATGACTCCATGCATATTGAAAGAAACATAGCTCTCATTAACTCATTAGTATTTTGGTGTTCTTATTACTAGAAAACAAAAACTGACAGAGAAGGAGGGAACAACTGAGCAGTAGAGAAATCATATTGAGTGCCTAGTGAGAAGGAAATGTTAAAATCACATAATTAAGCAGAACTTTGTCATCTACAGGAAAGTTTGACTAACTCTCCATGGTTGGAAAAAAAACCTTTTTGATAAAGATAAAATTGAGAAATAGAGAGCAATTTAAACAATGCCGAACACTCAAATATACGTAGAAAAAGTGAATTAATAATTCAGTTTTCAAACTCCTAATTAGTAGCACATGGGTAGCCTGGGTGTTTGGCATCATATGGACATATACATTACGGAATCTAGATTTAATAGTGAATGCATGAAAACATGTTGCCTAATTTAAATAAGAACAAAAGTGGTAATGTTGTCGGAGTTAACTGGACCCACTATAACGTATCATATAGCATTCCAGAGAAACAATTCAAGAATAAAGAGATAACTGGAATAATCCTGAGGCAACACATCTTAGTGGGGCCAACTTGTCCAGGGTCCCAATCTGGTCCCTAATGCTATCTCCTATGTTACTTAGTCAAATGTTTTAACCTGAGTGAGCATTTGATTCTGCATGAAGTACTGTAGGGGAAATTATTCTCCTCACAGGTGCTGTGAGAATTAAGTTCATATAGTAAGGATACTGTAAATGTTTATAATATCCCCATAATTTTGTAGTTTTGTTCAGACACTGCAAAAATCTCCAACAGTGTCAATGCTAAGTAATCATTACATTAAAAAAATAAGATCTGCATCTATTTTTTTAAGGAGGTACCAGGGATTGAACCAGGGACCTTAGTGGCGCTCAACCACTAAGCTACATCTGCTCCCCTGCAGCTATTTTTAATATTTAGAGTCATGAATTTTCTAATGCTATCCTGGATATAAACAGATACATTTGTAGTTCCTATTATTTAAAATTGTTGTTTAATTTGTACATTCTTTTAAATGCTGTGCTTTTGTTTAAATATTCTTTCTTATTGCCTGGACTACCCAGATCCATGGAAATAATTTCTTTGACTTTCCACTGATTTGTCTCTTTTTATTTTGTTGATATAAATGAATCTTTGTTTATTATTAAAAAAAAAAAACTGGAAATAAAAGCCAAAGTAACTCTGTCCTACTGAAGCAGGGAACTTATAAATTGACGGGTAGGGTTCATCAGTACATAAGACAGTTGTTCATATCTGTTAAAGAAATGGTTCCATTTATTCTGCATGAAAAAAGAAAGTCAGAAATTTAGAAGCCAGATATCTAAATATATTTTCACTTGGAATCTTTAGGACCATAACCAACACTCATATTCAAATAAACTAGAAATTGTAGTTGTTTTGAACTGCAGATGTTACAATTTGCATAGGGAAAACAGGAACTCTGAATTTAAGAACATCTGGGTCCAAATCCCAGTTTATATTTATTGATTAATTGACTTCAATAAATTACTTACCTTCTCTGTGTCTCAGGTTCCATATCTTTGAAATGTGGATAATGATAGGTACCTGGAAGGATAGGGTGTCAGGATTCAGTTAGTGTATGTAAAGGGCCTTTATAGAGTAGGTGCTCACTAAAACAAAGTTACCATTATACACAATTCCCTTTCACCAGTGGAAATAATTTCAAATTGATTACAATTGCTGTAATTTTGCCAATGTGCATTCCTTAAATATGAGTGTAAAGGCAAATTTGACAAAACAAATTAACCTGTGGTTTTGAAGTGAAAGGAAAGAAGGGGGAAACCAACCCATACAACTTGTACATAACATAAGAAGGGAAAACATGGCCCAGGTCCCTTCAAGTAATGGACCCAATTGCTCCAGTTACCCAAGAGTCTACATAAGATATAAATGTCCCACCCATGAAGTTCAAAGAATACTCCAGTAAATGAATCTACTCAGAATAATGAGGTCAATGTATCAGGTGACATAGTAGATAACAAGTTGTCCAGATTTGCACAGTACTGTTCCAGTTTTAGCACTCAAAGTCATACATCATGATAATCCTCTCAATTCCAAGCAAACTGGAGCAATTGATGACCCAAAGTCATAAGACATGTTTTATAGTCATAGAATAGCAGCTCTAGAAGGGACCATAAAAACGATCTAATCCAATCTCTTTATTTTACAGGTGGAAAGTCACTCCTGAACATGGGCTAATGTCTCTACTGGCACAGAGCTAACCTGAAGAGTGTTTCCAATGACAAGTGAGGTTCTCTATTCAAATTCCGGATTTGAGACGGTCAGAAAGGAGAAAGACTCTGTAATTGTGAAGAAACTGGTCCTTGCCACCAGACAACCTAGGCTTGGATCCTGTGACTCTGTGCAAACCATCTGACTTCTTTAAGGCCCATTAATCTTTACTGAAAATTGATATTGCTTGCATTAAATGAAAGGGACAAATAAAGTTTGAGCTCAGTGTTTAGTACATAAAAAGCAGTAAATATTTATTATTATTATTGGTAGTTTCAAACTCTTCCTCCCCTTTTCCTTCCATTATTATTATTCATTTCCATTATTAATATAATCCTCATTATTATTATTTGCTGCTTTGAAGCAAGGGAGGCACAGCCAAGGATACTTAAGTTCCTTTTTGGATTTTTACTAAAATTATGTGACTTTTAAGAGGATAGTATTTCACTCTTGGAATTTTCAAAATAAGTCATTGGAAACTTGTTTCATGCTGACCTGAACAATTTTTTGACATTTTTTGGGAAGATTCTTCTTTGACTCAGATTGCTTTAGTAATTCAGTTTCAGGGTACTCCATTTGATTTTTCCAAGAGACTCCTTTCAACATGCTGGCTCTCCAAACCCATCCTGAGTCATTCTCTATAAACTATTAGGAGCACTGGCCTAAATAAAGATGAAGTATTTTTTTAAAAAGATGAAGTATATTTGAAATGACTGCATATATCAATGATAAAACAGAGTTTGAGCTGCACAATTATGATTCCAAAGTAATCCTTCATGAAGATACCTAGTATTGAGAGGATATGTCTACTTTGGGACACAAAAAGTAAAATACAGTTTCTCTTTCTTCTATACCTCTTATAGTTCAATATTGTTATTTGTTAAAATGTAAGTCACTTCCTTATCCAGGAATGTACAAAATGATAGATTAAACAGAATCTTAAAAAACAAAAACAGATGCCTTCGAGGATCGCAACACCCTTTCTTGGACGTGCAACAAGTGGAGGTGAATTCTGAAAGAAGCAAAGTACAGCATTTACCACTGATTTCATGGTCACTCTAAGACATTTTGGTTTCCTTTTTTGACTGGTATCCTAAATTATTCCATATTTGCCTTTTCTAAACTTCCCAATGAAACAGCCACCAGAAA
The DNA here is from genome assembly GCA_029593785.1 of Cabassous unicinctus. NCBI lineage: Eukaryota > Metazoa > Chordata > Mammalia > Cingulata > Chlamyphoridae > Cabassous > Cabassous unicinctus. The sequence goes on from JAQZBX010003832.1 coordinate 57,423, forward strand.
TAGAAAAATGTACAGCAATCCTGCAAGAAAATATCTCTAGTTAAAGCATGGATATGCCAGACTGAGAAACAATTGTGCATAATTTTTATAGGGGGTGATGAAATACTATTCCAGAACTCCCAGAAATTTTAAGAACACGATTCACAAACAAAACACATACATTAATCCAATAAAACTTAAAATTCAACCTAAACATGAAAAATACTTTTACATTTATACATTTTGAAATATCTCCCTAAGCAATTAAAGAAAGCAATATAATTTAATTAGACACATTTTCTACATCATAACACACCTCCTTGTCATTTCTTCCACTTCTCCTGGGTCATTTGTGTCATATGAAGAGAAAGGAAAAAAGGGAAGAATACAATAGATTGAGCAGTTATTACTTTGTTATGCTATGCAGGTAGATATAAACCCTGCTACCTGTTTCTCCTACATCTTCCTGCGTCAAAGAATGCGTACATGTGTATATGTCAGTTTATGACAGTGGTGTGTATGTGTATGTGTGTGTGTGTGTGTTGGGAGTGAAGGAGCTGGGAGGAAATGGGTAATAGGCGAATAAGATCACTCCTCCTCACTTTCCAGATCACAAGACAATGCTATCTTTTCTCTTATAAGCATAAGGCATATACTGATGACGTAGAGAACAAAAGTGAGATGTGCATTCCTCATTTCTTTCTTCATAATACACAGAAATTGATTTAAGAGATTAAATAGTTTGTACATTTTGAACTATCATTCATAAATCATTTGGTTGTATACTATGAGGAGTTGACATCAGATAGAACAGGTTTAAATTTCCTGGTTTTAAAAACAACTTTATGGGAACATTCTCTTTTGCATTTTTTATCATTGCATTTAAGACATAGAGGAAGGGATTAAAATTGCACACACACACACACAGGCATACACATGCATGCGCAAACATAGAGAAAGCCTAAGTAAAATGATAAGAGTATTGACTTTGCAGTAAACCAGATGTGGGAGTTTGTGAAACTTATCTAAATTATTTTGTTTCCATTTTCTGTTCTGAAAACAGAAGATAACACCACATGATTTGTGGGGTTGTCAAGCAGATTAGATAAAGTCACATGCCTACACACTGCCTGGCATCCTCTGTCTCACCTAGGATATTGCACTTGCTGTTTTCTCTGTGTAAGGTGCCTTCTTCCTCCACACCCAGACATGCTGAAGTCCCTTGGTTTCCTAGAACACACTCCACTTTCTTGCCTACAAATCTTTGCACATGCTGTTCCCTCTGCCCGGAACACTCTTTCTTTCCCCTTCACTTTTGTCCAACTAACTCCTAGTCAACCTTCAAGATTGAGGTTAGATAGTAGCTCATTGTGAAACTTTTGCTGATACCCCTAGACTAGACTGTGTGCTTATTTATGTGCTCATGGAGTACCCTAACTTCTGCTACCATGGCCTTATCACCCTTCGGGTAGTCAGCTAATGTGCCTGAATTCTTTAGTAGATTGTGTGCTCTGTAAAATAAGAAAGTATCTTGTTTAATGTAGCCATGGCTCCTAGTAATGATCTTTCTAATTAGTGTAGATGGGGGTGTTGTAAGATGGGCACTCTTTCACAATTTTTATACAAAAGAGATGCATACTTATTGGGCACTCATTCTCCACCAGGCCCCACACTACGTATTTTCATGCATTATCTCATTTAAACATTGCAACAGTTCTTGGGAGTATGAGTATGCATATTGTACAGGTCAAGAAACCAATGATCTACACATAGGCAGGCAGCTTGGCAGTAGAAACAGAAATTATGCTAGGTCTGTCTGATCCTAACCATCATTTTCTCAACAATAATGCTCTACTGGGCAAGTTTTCCAGAGAGCAATGAAATTGCTCATACCTCAATAAATGAATGCATGGATGGATAGAGTACGGTGCCAAAATATCCATTTTTTTCTGTGCATTAACTCATATCCACTTTTCTTCTTTCTCTTTTCAGTAAATTATTTTCTAATAAGAATGTAATAGGGGATATTTTGATAATGTGTCTATCTTTTATTTTGGATACTAGATATAAAAAGCCCCCATTACAGCATAGGATTGGTTTCTTTTTGCTCAATTAAAATATGTCTAAGTCACAGGGTGAGTGGTGAAGATGGCATGATACATGCTGATAGTTCACTAGATGTTTACTCCTCAAGAACAGGGGTTGATTTATTTATCTTTTATCTCTAGCTCCAGTCTTAACACCTGTCAACTGTAGGCAAATAAATGCTGCAGGAATGGGTAATTAAACAGATAATGAACGTGAGGTTACAGGATTTGTAAAGCAGTTTAGAGAGTTTAAACTTCAACCATTTAATGGCATTGAAAAGATGCAGTATTATGAAAAATGTTATTCAAAAGGTTATAACATGCAGTTTTTTAAAGTGATGTTATTTGTAGAAGCACACAAACTATGTAAAACAACAATGAATTGAATTCAAAAAATATTTGAGACTTCTGGGAAGATGGATTATTAGAGAGGGACAGGAGTCACTTCTTTCCCAGAAAAATAGCTAAAGGTCAGTCAGAAACTATCCAGAAAACAGTGCTAGGGCTTCGGTCACCTGAGGAAGGCTGGACACAGAAGATAGAGGGGTGAAGAAAAGGAGACTCGAAGGGGAAGATCCATGAGTAAAGCTGCAACCACAGCTGCTGGTGCCCATCCCCCTACCCTTGAGCAGACAGCGTTGAGTCCTCCAGCCCCTGGCTGGTGGCTACAGAATGAGGGATTTGCAGGGATCCACGTCTCTAGAAAAGAGGAAAGGGAGGGACTCAGCCTAATGCTGATCCAGCTCTTGGCCATCAAACTTGGTCTGATGTATCACAGCCTTCGAGGCCAGGCAGGGAAACAACATTGCTTTCTCTGGGAGCTGGAAGAGAACTAAAGAGAATCTGCCTTCTGAAACACCATCCTTACTGAGCTAGACTGTTTGCTGGGTGGAAATTTAACTTCTCCCTGGGAAAAGGGTGTGTGTGTGTGGCCAACCTAGGGAGGAGAGCAGCTTCTGATCAGTGAGTTTGAATTGCAAGACTTGACTCTTAATATCTCACCCTGAGGGGAAAGTCTCCCCACATAGATTCTACACCACCCACACCTGTGGGAGTCCGGTGAATACAGTCCCCCAAGGGTTTGAGCAGAGAGCTACTCTGAAGAGCTCCATCTGCTGGCAGGCCAGGAAAGTGCATGCAAAAAAAGAAAAAATAAATGAAAGAGACTGTTACCTCTACTGGTCCCCTCCCCAAGATCCCTGGAAACTGGTCTGCACCACATTACTAGGACCATGGCCCTGGTTTGAGCAAACAGGGGCAATCCTAAAGACCTAGAGAAAGTTGAACCAAAGATCAAGGAACAGCAGTAACACACACCCACACAACACTAAATCCTTAGGCAAGAGAGAAAAACTGACCATCAGTGTAAACTCACCATCATAATCAGATACCTAGACATAAGCAAAAAATTACAAGCCATACCAAGAAAATGGAAAATATGACTCAGGCAAAGAAATAAATCAAAGCTCTAGATAAGACATAGGATTTGAAAAAACTAATAAATGATGTTCATGCAAATCTCCTAAATCAAATCAGAGTTGAAGTACAACATGACTAAAAAGATTTTTTTAAATATTAAGAAGATCCTGGGCAAACACAAAGAAGAAATTGAAAGCTTCAATAGAAAAATAACAGAGCTTATGTGAATGAATGATACAATAGGTAATATTAAAAACACATTAGATGTGTTCTTGTGGTCAGGGGTATTGTCTTGGTGGGTGGAGACCCACACAATTACTGACAGAATATTGAATTCCCACCCTGGGGAGCCCTGCTAATTCTCTAACTGAGTGGCAAGAATCTCTAGAGTACATGGGCAGTGTCCAGCCAAGGAGGACAGACCAATACACCAGGTCCTTGACATTGATGTTTGTACCTATGAAACTTGTTCTTGTGAAATTGAAACTTAGCCTAGTAATAAACATTGTCTAAGAGTTACCTTCTGAGAGTGTCCTTGTTGCTCAAATGTGGCCTCTCTCTAAGCCAAACTCAGCATATAAACTCACTACCTTTCCCCTGGTGTGGAACATGATTCTTGGGGATGAGCCTCACTGGCACCAAGGGATTATTACCAAGGACCACTAATGATGCATTTTGAAAAGACCTTGACCAAAAGGGGGAAATATTAACTACAAATGAGTTTGTATGACCAAGAGATTTCAAAGTGAGTTGGGAGGTCGTTCCAGAGGTTATGCTTATGCAAGTCTCAGGAGGTTGACTGACACAATAAACAATGCCTCAAGCAGGGGTGTTCCTGAGGGCTCTAGACACATCTTGATACTACAGTCAGGGTAGACAACCCCAGGAAATTGGCACCCTGTTGGTGGGCCTTACCTTGTAATATATGATAACCTTTCTGTTAGATAACCTAACTGATGAATCAGTTAGACTCATTTATAATTTTCCTAGACATGGTTCTTCTGCCCCTTTTATTTGAACCTATAATTAGCACCATACTCATTAAATGTATGTCCCAGAGACTTAAATCTTCTGACTGTTCATATGCAGGTGAAGCCTGAATCTCTGCAGAGCTGCAGCCAACATCTACTGTCTAGTTCATCAGACTCACCCAGGACAACTAACAAAAGGATAATGATGGACAACACCCATCCCCCAAAACAGGGAGTATCTACAACTGCAAGCAAGACAGTTCCATCCATCTGTCCCATGGGATCTAAACTCCCTCTCAATCTGAAGTAGAGTGGGCATCACCATCCCAAAATCCTCAAGATTGAGAAATGAACTAATATAAGGGGAGGGTGTAACTATGGACTAAAGCAGACTTATTTTTATTCTAGTAATGGAAGAACTTGTAACACTGATATAAAGGCAGTGATCACTAGAGGTTCTGAGGGGAAGGAGAGGGAAGAATAGGTGTAACATGGGGAATTTTGGGACATTGGAATTGTTCTGCAGGATATTGCAATGATGGATACAAGCCTTTATACATTTTTGTCAAAACCAACAAAATTGTACAGTACAAAGTGTAAGCCATAATGTAAACTATAGACCATGGTTACTAGCAATGCTTCAATATGTGTTCATCAATTCTAACAAATGTACCACACTAATGAAAGATGTTGTCAATGGGGGAAAATGTGGGAGGGGGAGAGAGTGGGAATCCCCTATATTTTCAATGTAACATTTATGTAATCTAAAGCTTTTTAAAAATAAAGGGAAAAAGTAATAAAAAACATATTAGAGGCATACAACAGCAGATTTGAAATCGTAGAAGAAAAAATCAGTGATGAAGGAGACAGAACAGATGAAATGAAAAGAGAGAAGAACAGAGAGAGAAAAGAATGGGAAAAATTGAGCAGGGGTTCAGGGAGTTTAATGATAACATGAAGCGCAATAAAATATGTGTCATGGAAGTTCCAGAAGGAAAAGAGAAAGTAAAATGTGCAGAAAGAGTATTTGAGGAAATAATGGCCAAAAATTTCCCAACTCTCAGTTCTGCAGCCTGAAAGGATAAGACAGAAGAGAGCGGCTTGTAGGAGAGTGTGAAAATGAAGACCATCAGAAAGAGTAACCAAAAAGGTAAAAAGACAGACAAAAACAAGATATGACATATGAAAGCCAAAGGATAAAATGTAAAGGAATGCCTTTACATTAATAACATTAAATATTAATGGATTAAACTCCTCAATCAAAAGATGCAGGCTGGGAGAATGAATAAAAAATATTAGCTATCTATATGCTGTCTGCAAGAGGCTCACCTTAGACCGAATGATACAAATAGGTTGAAAGTGAAAGGTTGGAAAAAGGTATTTCACACAAACACTAAACAAAAAAGAGCAGGGGTAGCCAGACTGATTTTGGACAAAACAGACTTTAAATGCAAAAAAGTTAT
>JAQZBX010003833.1:0-24740 GCA_029593785.1 Cabassous unicinctus
ACACTAAAGTTACTTAGGTAATAGGTTGAGGAAATTTAGAATGTTTTTTTTTAAATTTTTTAAAGATGCTTAGATTACATAAATGTTACACAAAATATATAGGGATTCCCATATGCCCCACTCCCTATACCTCCCACACTCTTCCACATGAATATCTTTCACTAGTGTGGCACATTTATTGCAATTGATAAATGCATCCTGGGACTTTGCCATTAAGCATGGACCATATTTCACATTGCAGTCTTCACTCTTTCCCACACAGTTCTGCATGTTGTGTGATGATATAAAATGTCCTATATTGCCATTGCAATATCACACAAGACAATTCTCAAATCCCAAAAAAGCCCCCATATTGCAACTGTTTTTCCTCTCCCTGCCCCCAGAGCCTCCAGTAGGCATTGGCTCCACATCAATGTTGTAATTTCTTCCATTGCTAGAATCACAATATGTATATAGTAGAATACCAGTGAGTCCACTCTAGTCCATACATCTTTCCCCCATTGGGAAGATGGATGGAACTATCCTGCTTGCAGCTGCAGACACTCTCTGTTCCTTGGAATGGCCATTGTCCATCATCATCTCCCTGCCAGTTGTCCTGGGAGAGTCCAATGAACTGTAGAGTAGGTGTTGCAACTCTGCCGTGATTCTGGGCCCAGCTGGCACATGGACAGCCCAAAGTCTCGGGTCTCTGGATGTACACCTTCAAACTCCAGCACCAAGGACAGGTTTAAATAGAAGGGACAGATAAGCCATGTTGGACATAACTGAGTCCAACTCTGTCACTCTCAGGAGCAAAAACCCCAAAGTAGGGCCCACTGGCAATGCACCAAACTCTGGAGCTATCCGCTCCAGAGTTTGGGTGTCTTCAGAGCCATCAGGAGCCCCACTATTGGGGATAATATCCACTTTGGCAGTCAATGAGATCCTGCTGAGATGTGCGTAAGTGCTACCTCTAACGTGGAAGTCTCTTAGCCAAATAAACTCATTTGTCTTTACATTTTTCCTTTTTTATTTGAGGTATTTTTCCAGTTGCATTGCTAATTGGTGTTTGGTAGCAATCCCTCAGTGTCAGGGAGGCTCATACTCAGGAGTCATGCCCCACACTGGAGGGAAAGTAATGTATTCATATGCTGAGTTTGGCTTAGAGCAAGGCCACATTAGAGCAAAAAGGAGGCAACCCTTAGGCACCCCCATAACAGTAGGCTAAGATTCAATTTGAAGAGCAAAGGATCATAAGCCTAGTCATCAATATCAAGTACCCATCAGTGGATCATCCTTCTTCACCAGTCACTGACCCTGACTGTTGCTGCTCCCTTAGAGAATGTGGCAGAGCCCTCCAGGGTGGGAATTCAATAATCTCTCAGTTATTGTGTGAGTCTCCACCCACCGTGAAAATGTACCATAAACATTTGAACATTTTTACATACCTTATATGTATGCTTAGGTGAACTTCCTCCCATGCATTCCCCATCCCTGACACCACACACCAATGATTCTACCTGGTGAGAGTGTTTGCCTTTCTGGTTATATCATGGCCTAGCTAGTGGCCCTGGTTTGGGAAAATACATAATTTATTCTTAGAAACTCAATGTCCTTTCATAGTCAAGGTTTTATGGGAATGAAAAGACTTTTATTGAGAAGAGATTATGTAAGTAAACATGAAAACAATTTGTCATTTTTTTCATGATGATGGCACTGAAAATTAAAAGGAATCCCTCACCCCTCCCAAAACAGAAGCCAAATAAAAGGCTTTGAAAACCAAGAAGGCAGTACTGAAAGACATCCACAGCCACAAAAAAATTGATCTGCACATTCCTCGCTTTCCACTGGAAAAGTGATAAAACTGCATAAGGGGCAGCCTTAATCCAACATATCTGAAGTCTTTTTGAATAGAGGCAATTGGACATGGAAGTAAAAGAGTGAAGTCAGCTAAAACCATAGGGAGGAGAGTAGATGAAGGAGAGAGATATTGCCATATGATAGAGGATTTTTAGAGAACTAAAGATTCTGGGAGAAAGAAAACTTGGTGATATGTTGATGTTGCACTTCTAACCTTTCAAACTAAGACAATAAATTCCTATTCTTCAAACCAACCATAATTTGGTATTTGTCAAAAAGCCTTTGTAAAGCAACACAAAGACAAAGTCATAGGCATACATGGTATTCATAGAAGCCACTATAAGATGGTGAAGTAGGTGAACTGGGTCATCAGTCTGCATAAACATGAAAGAGTTCTTTGGAGTACACTTAATAATCCACTCACCTTGAGCCAAAAGTTTCTGACCTAATAGGTTAACGAAGGTGAAAGGGCTGAGAAGAAAGATAGAGAAGTTAAAGTCTAAAGTACGGAGACAATGTGGTAGATAGAGAATGTGAGTTCCAACAGAAATTTTTATTCCTCATAAGAATGGGGCATAATGGAAGCTCTTAATAGGGGAGAAAATTGTTTCAGTCTCTACTTAAAATATGGCTGAATAACATTTACTAATAGAGTTATTTCTCCTTACTGGCACAAAATAAAGAAGAGTTCCAGAGATCCCCATTTTGTAGGCAAACCATTTTGTTTCTGATTGAGAATTCTGTTGGACAGTTTATTTCCTGGTGAGAACAAGACAACTCTGAATCTAGTGGACACTTATTTGCAATATCAGAAAGTAACCTTGCCTATCAGTATTGTATTAGTAGAAGGCCTTTTGTTTTGCTGTAACTGTTTAAATTGTAGTATCATAAATTTGAGGTATAGGTTTTCTCTATTTATCATGATATATTCAAAATCTTGAGTTAAGTGTTGCACCTCATGGATGTCTTGTGTTATGAAAAATTATTTTATACTCCTAAATAATGTTTTATAAGTCAGGCCTAAAGACATTATCTAAAAAATTTAGAGATTGACACAGTACCTTCTGGGCCAATAGTGAACATTGATTATTCCTTAAATATTGTTTCTGATAGGACCATAAGTTAGAGACAGATTGATCATGCCTTTGAGGTTAGCAATGGTTGGGTCTCCAGACAATACAAATGGGAAGACAACAGGAGAGCCTTAAAGAACTTCTCCATTTTAAAAGACATTAGCAAACCTGGAGGGGAAGATTTTCTCTCAGGGTTAGCTCAATACTCAATTTTGTAGTTCATCTGGACTTTTAAAGCAATCTCTTTGTAATGCTACTCTATGATTGGTGGCTCAGCCATGCAGTTCATCACTAGAACAGATTTTGAACTTCAAAGGATTAAGATCTTAATGAAGGACATTCAAGGATGGTCAGAGAAGGTTTTGTCCATGGTTTTTTGAGATTTCTTAAGTTAACTTAAATTTAGAATATATAAATCACCTACATCCCTGAAAAAGGAACTGTATTTTCTCTTATTGCATTATGTACATACAGAAATAATACAAAATAGAAGAGTTAAAATATCAACATTTTGAGAAGAAGAGAACATTGTAGAATTTTTCTCACACAAAGTTGCGTTTCCTTGTTCTTTGGTCCATATTATGGACCACCATGATATCTATCTTCTCCTTGGTGATTAAATGGTATTTAGCTTGCTTAGATGCTTATATAACTTAAATAATTGTAACATATTAGAGTGAGTAAATAATTTTGAAAATTGGTGCGGTATGCAGGTTGCTGACTAAAGAATATAAGGATACATCATAATACAGGATGGGCTGCATTGTTTAACAAATAGATTTCTTGGCTCCCTATAGGTGTTGGGCTTCTGGAAGCTTTAAGGGCCCAGTGGTTCTTTTCCAATGGTAACATCCTTGACCTTGTGCATGGCCATCAAGTATGTGATCACCTAGGTTGTAAGCTGCTCTCTTAGGCTTAGGATTGATAGTATTATGATCGTTTCTGCCATTCAAATTAAATGCTAATATCTGATTCATCTCTTTCAAAATTTGTGATTATTCTATAGTAAACTTCTTTTGTAGATCTTTTTATGGAATCTACATATTGACAACATACCAATCACTAAAGATACAAAAATACTTTCTATTGTAAGTATAAAATAGTATAGTGAAATTGATGATTGTGACAGTAGTAATTTATGTATGGAAACATTCATTATGAATTATTAGTAAAATGTAAAATCTAGGTGAAAAACAAATATTAAACAAATATTTAAAAATCTTATATAGTTTACACTTTGCCCATACACAAATTTTGACAAAATTTAAAATGGCCTATGTCCATCAGTGCAAGATCATGCAGAACAATTCCAATGCCCTGAAAATGCCCTATTTTCCTTCTATTCTATTCCACTCCTTCAGAACCTGAGGTAACCACTAAGCTACAATTTTTGAAGAATAAGGTTCATATTTACATTCAATTATATTGAAAGCTTGACATATTGGTCTGCATTCTTTTATTAGGCACTGCTTATGTTTTTGAGAGAGTATTGCCCCTCTCGCAGAACATAGCAGTACTCCCCAGGATGGGAGGTTAATATTTTCTTGTTTATTGTGTGGGTCTCCACACATTGAGATAACACACTATGACAAGATGAACACTTTCATTTTCCATAAAAGCATTCCCCAGGTGAGCCCTATCCTGTATATCATTCCACCCCCAATGCCCTGCCATAATGCTGTAGCCATGGTTATTAGCAATGCTTTGATATTTGGACATCAATTGTAACAATTGCACCACACATACATAAAATGTTATTAATTGGGGAGTGTGAAAGAGTGGAAGGGTTTGCATATAGGTAATCCCTTGTATTTTCTTTGTAACTTTTCTGTATCCTAAAGCTTCTTTGAAGATAAGGCAAAAAAAAAAATAAACACTGAGGGAACATACAGAAGAAATTGCACTGTATATAAAAGATAACAGATCTTACAATGATGAAAGACATAATGAAAAAATTATTTTATTGTTATATTTTTATTTTTTATTTTTTCATTTTATCTTATTTTTTAATTTTTAATTTTTTTGTTTTTTTGTATTTTATTAGTTATTTTAAATTATAATTATTTTTGTACTGTTTTTACTTTATTATTTAGCTTTGTTTTGGGGGGAAGTTTTGGATTGAAGAAGGGTCACAACTGTGACAGGGGAAGATAACAATGTGAGGTGACAATGATAGGGAGAAGTGTGGGCAGGGGTACACCTGGGGCATGCCTCTATGGCACATGAATATGTTCAAGTGGTCATGAGGCATTGATTCTGTGCTTGCAGTCCCAAACAATAACCAAAAGAATATTGAGTTCCCATCCTGTGAAGTCCTGCTATATTCTCTATTAGAGCAACAAAAATCCTCTGAGTACCTGGGCAATGCCTAGTGAAGGAGGACCGACCACTATACCATGCCCTTGATATCAATATCTGTACTAATGAATGTTTTCTAGTAGAATTGAAGCATAGTCTAACATTATATATTGCCTAAGAGTTACGTCCTGAAAACCTCTTGTTGCTCAAATGTAGTGTCTCTCCAAGCCAAACTCAGCATATAAACACAGTACTTTCCCCAAACATGAGACAGGACTCCTGGGGATAAGCCTTCCTGGCACCTAAGAATTATTACCAAACTCTTACTAGCGATTAATTTGGAAAAAGACTTTGACCAAAAGGGGGAAATGTTAAATACAAATGAATTTTTATGCCTAAGTGATTTCAAAGTGTGTTGGGAGGTTATTCCAGAGCTTTCACTTTTTCATGTCCCAGCAAAATCTCAGTGACTGCCACAGTAAACATTGCCTCAAACAGCAGGTCTCCTGAGGGTTCTAGATACATCTAGATGCTTTAGGTAGGGCAGAGAATCTCAGGAATTTGGCTACCTGTCAATGAGACTTACTTTGGAATATATGCTCCCCAATGTAAGAGAATTAGACTCATTTATAATTTACCTATATGTGGCTCTTCTTTCCCTTTTATTTGAACCTATAAATAGCATGATACTTATTAAATATATGTCCCATAGACTTAAATCCTCTGTCTGTTAGTATGCTTGTTTAGTCCTGAATCTCAGCAGAATTGCAACACCTACTCATCAGTTAATTGGACTCACCCCCAACAACTAAAGAAAGGATGATGATAGACAATGCCCATTCAAGGAAGCAAAGTGTGTCTGCAACTGCAAACTATACAATTCCATCTATCTGCCCCAGGGGATCTCAGCCCTCTCTCAATCAGAGACAAGGTGGGCATCATCATCTCAAAATCCTCAAGAACAAGGAATGAACAAACATAAGGTTGAAAAGAAACTATGGACAAATGTAGACTTATGATTATTTTAGCAATGGAAGAACTTGTATCATTGATATAAAGGCAGTGGCCACCAGAGGTACTGACCGGAGGGAGAGGGAAGAATAGGTACAACATAGGGTCATTTCTGGGACATTGGAATTGTCTTGCATGACAATGCAATGATGGATACGGGCCATTTTATATTTTGTCAAAACCTATAAAATGGTGTGGGGCAAAGTTTAAACTATAATGCAAACTATAGTCGTTGGCTAGTACAATGCTTCAATATGTGTTCATCTTTTGTAACAATTGTACCACAGTAATGAAAGATGTTGTTAATGTGGGAAAGGGTGGGAAGAAGAGCGGCGAGGAATATGGGAATCCCTTATATTTTTTAATGTAAATTTTATGTAATCTAAAACTTCTTAAAAAATAAAAGCAATATATTTTAAAAATTTAATGAAAATCATATATAAAATATTACTGAAGAGCTGTTGCTGTGAGTTCAATTTCAGAGACTAAGAAACCCTTTAAGGTGAGTATTGACCAGCCACCACTTTGTTCTCTGAAGGCAACAATGTTAAATTGATCAGGCCATTCAAAAGCAGAGATTTAGGGCAAGGAGATACCAGTAAAGATTTTAATGTGTCTGTGTGCAGGCATGAGGGTATCTGAAGGAGCCTTAAATGTTGCAACAAACCACAGAAAGGAACTTTTGAGAGCATCACTGTTTTGGAATTAGTTTGTTTTTGTTTTTATTTATATCATGTAATTATTAATTAATTCAACAGTAAAAACCTTTCTTTATGTATTGTTTCCTCCGAGTTATGCTTTCTTCTTACAGACATATTCTTTTACTTACACTGTTTCACAATGACCCCAATACTGTTTATTTTTAAATTTTATTTTTAAAGATGCTTTAGATTACATAAGTGATATATCAAAAATATAGAGGAATTCCCATATACCCCACATCCTCCCCCTCTGATATTTTCCCCCATTTAACAACATCTTTGATTTGAGTGGTACATTTGTTCCAATTGATGAAAATCTATTGAAGCATTGCTACTAACCATGGTCAATAGTTTCATTATACTTTAACTTTGCACTGCACATTTTTATAGGTTTTGACAACTATAATAGCCTGTATCCATTATTCAGGATAATTTCAAAGTCCTTAAATTGCCACCATGTTACACCCATTCTTCCCTTTCCTTCCCCTAGGAACCTCTGGTTTTATATCAATGCTACAAGTTCTTCCATTGTAAGAATAATAATGCTTACTTTAGTCCATAGCTGTATTCTCACCTTATGTTTGTTCATTCCTCAGTATTGAGGATTTCGGGGTGGTGATGCCCATTCTGTTTCTAATTGAGGGGAGCTTATATCCCATGTGGCAGATGAATGGAACTGTTTTGCTTGCAGCTGTAGATACTCTGTTTTTTGGGTATATATGTTGTCCGTCATCATCCTTTTGTTAATGGTCCTTGGCGAGTTCAATGAATGGGATAGTGGGTTTTAGCTGCAACACTGCTGAGATTTAGCGCTCAACCAACATATGAATTGACCAAAGATTTACATCTCTGATACTTACATTTAATGAGTATAGTGCTTATTAGAGGTCCCAATAAAAAGGGCAGAAAAGTCATGGGTAGAGAAATGATAAATGAGTCTAAATCTGTTACATCGGGGAACACATACCCTAAAGGATTGCCCACTTACAGAATGCCAAATTCCTGAGATTGTCTGTCCTGCTTACAATGTTTAGTTGTCTCTAGAGCCCTCAGAACTACCCCTGAATGAGGCATAGTTTGCTGTGGCATTCAATGAGATCTTCCGGAAATGTGCATAAGTGAGAATATAGGCAGAGCCGAATAAAAGAATACAGACCAATACATGACTCCTTCAATATTAATGCATGTAACTATGAACCTTATTCTTCAAAAAATGAAGCTTAGTGGTTATATGTTCAAAGGAGAGGGGAATAGAAGAATAGAATAGTTGAAACATAGGGCATTTTAGGGTATTGAAATGGTTCTCCATGATCTTGCATTGATGGATTCAGACCTTTATGAATTTTGCCAAATCCTATAAAAGTGTACAGTGCAGAATGCAATCCATAATGTAAATCATTGACCATGATTAGTAGCAATTCTTCAATATTTGTTCATCAATTGTAACAAATGTACCATACTCATGTAAGATGTTATCAATAAGAGAAAATGTGAGAAAGGGAGGGAGTGGGGTATGGGGGAATCCCCTATATTTTCTATGAAGAAATTGTCACTGTACAAAAAAGATAACATTTATTCTTATGAAAGGCACAAAGAAAAAATTTTTATTTTTAAAAAATTTTAAGTTTATTTTCATTATTTTTTATTTTATATATTTTATTTTTATTTTTTATTTTATTTTTTATATTATTTTTTATTATTTTGATTCATTCATTTTTTTGGCTTTGTTTTTGTGTATGTTTTGGATTGCAGAAGGGTGTCAACTGTGGCAGGGGAGGAACACTGGTGCAGCATGTTGGTGATGGGGGATGTGTACAGAGGGGTACACCTGGGATATGCCTTTATGGAATAGGAATGTGTTCAAGTGGTCATGAAGTGTTGTCTCAGTGAGTGGAGTCCTGCACAATAACTAAATGAAAATTGAATTGCCATCCTCTAATAGAGTGCCAAGAATCCCTAGAGTACATGTGCAGTGCCTTGAGAAGTACCATAACCCCAGGCCCTTGATATTGATGCTTACACTTTTAAACCTCATTCTTGTGAAATTGAAACTTAGCTTAGTATTGTATATATGCCTAAGTGTAACCTCCTGAAAGCCTCCTTTTTGCTGAAATTTGACCTCATTCTAAGCCAAACTCAGTAATATAAACTAATTACCTTCCCCCTCGTTTGGGACATAACTCCTGGGGATGAGACTCCCTGGCACTCAGGGAATATTATCAAGCACCAAATAGCAATGCATTTGGAAAAAGACTTGATCAAAATGTGGAAATACTAAATATTAATGAGTTTTATCCCTAAAAGATTTCAAACTGAGTTGGGAGATCATTCCAGAGGTTATGCTTATGCAATACTGTTTTTGAAGTAGAACATTTGCCTTTTCATGCCTTCTTGCCTCATTGTGCTCATCTGCCTTTGAGATATTAACCCTGGAATGTAGGGTTTTGTGGATATTTTCCTGCTTTTATCCCCAAGTCTTTCAACTCATTCTTTGACCACCATTCTCAAGATTCTATCAGGATTTCAAAATTTTATATTCATTTCTCAGTACTCTTTCAGAGGATAAAAAGCACCAATGATTGTTTGAAGATTAGATTCAGAGCTTACTTTGAACCTTTACAATCTTTTTCCTTTACATTCTCTGTTGTCACTTTTCAAGCTTATTGCATAAGTTTGGTCATTAACTTGATGACTTTATGACTGTCAGACACTTCAATTCATGTGAGGTGGCATATTGTTTCTGTTTAATTTCACCATCTTACACACATTATAGATATATTAATTTCCTCTCATAATTTATGTACCTATATAACATTTTAACTTGTTCTCTAAAGGCTATTGATCTTATTTTCATAGTACAAGGACTCTAACATACCATTGAGTAAACAGTAATACTAAAACCACATTTGTGAGTTTGTGCTTTCTCAACGTTTACAAAACCCCTAATCTGTTATGTGTCAAAGCAAAAGAATGTTAATCTAATTAGTCTCAACAGATTGTTCAAAATATCTATGGGAAACAAGGCATTGATAGAAATTCAGCTTCTCTAGAGTCTGCCAATCCTGGATCCGCTGAGAGTTATGAGAGGTATAAGAAACTCAATGTCCTCCAGAAAGAAATTACAAAGCACAATAGAAAAAGTCAATGTAAATTCCTCATAAAGTTTAGAATAAAAATTAGTTTTTGTTTTTGGAGAAAGGACTCTCCGGGGTCTGCTCAATGATGATTACTAAAGGGGCAGGAAGATGGGCTTTAAACTTTGAGTGTTTATGAGACATAGTAATGTTTATCAAGACAAACCTTGTGTCTCAGTCCACAGGTATGTTTTTGTTTTTACTTGATACATTTTCCTTCATAAATCTGCTTTTTAAGTTTTATAGCAAATGAATGAAATTCTAATTTCACTAAAGTATAGTGGAAATCTTCAATATTATTATTTTTTGTGTGATTCTGTATATCCTAATTCTTTCATTTATCACTTATTTTAAGAAAGTTTGTGTTATCTAATAATTGTATATATGAGATATATTTATATTAGACAAATTTATGTCAGAATTTTCATTTTATATGAAGAAAAACTGGATTCTCTCCATCTTAATTTATAGCATTATCTTATATGTTTATCCTTTTGACAACAAGGATACTTCAGCAGATTAAAAGACATGGGCTATTTCACCATTATCACAGAATTCCTCCTTATGGATATCTCAAGCTCCCGAGAGCTCCAAATCTTACAAGGTCTGCTATTCTTAGTGATTTTTTTGGGAGCCTGACTGGGAATCTTATGACTATTACTATTATTGTGATGGAACCACATCTTCACTTCCCCATGTATTTCCTTATAGGCAATTTATCCATGTTCGATTTGGGTTATATTTCAGTTACTCTTCTCAAATCGGTTGTAAATCATCTGACAGGCAGCAATTTGATTTCTCTCAAGTAATGTGCTGCTCAGACTTTCCTATATATCTTATTAGTATCCACAGAATTTTTTTTCCTTGTGGTGATGTCCTATGACTGCTTTGTTGCCTTTTGCCTCCCTCTGCACTATGGGGTCACTATGACCCCATGTTTGTGCACACAGATAACAGGTGACTCATGGGCCGTTGGGCTGGTCTAACTCAAATGAATCAACAATCTATTCCCTCCTCATGTCCATGTTCTACACCGTGTTGCTCCCCTTCACAAACCCAATCATCTTTAGCCTGAGGAACAGGGAGATTAGAAGGGCTCTAGGCAGAATGTTTAGTAGGTCTTCCTAGTTTACTTAAAGGGTTTAATTTTTTAATGGGAAATAATATATTAAAAATGAAGGAAAAAGTGGAAAATGGTAAAGACAAATGAGTTTGTATGGCTGTGAGACTTCAAAGTGATTTGGGAGGTCATTCCAGAGGTTACACTTAGGCACGTCTCAGCAGGATTTCACTGACTGCCACAGTAAATCTTGCCTCAAATAGTGGGGTTCCTGAAGGCCCTGGAGACATCTGGACACAATAGGCACGACTGACAGCACAGGAATTTGGTGCCTTGTCTGTGGGCCTTACTTTGGAATTTATGCTCCCCAGTGTGACAGAGTTGGACTCAGTTCTGGTTTCCCTACACATGGCCCTTCTGCCACTTCTATTTGAACCTATCATTAGTACTAGAGTTGATAGGTTTGTGTCAAAGAGACTTAAATCTTTGGGGATTCCATGTGCCAGTCAGGCCCTGAATCTCAATAGAGTTGCAACACCTTCTCTCTAGTTCATTGGATTCACCCAGTACACCTCTCTCTAGTTCATTGAACTCACCCAATACTCCATACCAAGCAATGAGAGTCTTCAACTGCAAGCAAGATAGTCCTGTCCATCTGCCTCATGTTTTCTAAGGCCCCTTCCAATTAGAGTTGGAGTGGGCATCACCATCCTAGAATCCTCAGGATTGGGGAATGAATGTGGAGGCAGTAGCCACCACAGGGTCTGAGGGGATGGAGAGGGGAAAAATAGGTGTACTATGTGTGTAATTTTGGGACATTGGAATTGTCCTGAATGATATTGCAATGACAGATGCAGGCCATTATATATCTTCTAATAACTTACAAAAGTGTGTGGGAGAGAGTTTAAAATATAATGGAAACTATAATTCACACTTATTGGCAATGCTTCAGTATGATTTCTTTATTTATAATGTGATGAAGGATGTTGCTAACGTGGGAAAGTTTGGGAGGGGTATGGAATGGTTCATATGGGAATCCCCTATATTTTTAATGTATCATTTATATAATCTAAGTATCTATAAAAACTAAAAAAAATAAATTAAAATAGCAAAAAAAATTGTATTTCCTTTATACTTTAGAGTATAAATATTCAGGGCAAGGTGATATGTTTGCCTTCTTTGTTTTTTCTTACTTTAAATTTTCTCAATTTACTGTCCATTTCTAGGGTCCTTTCAGATATGGACAAGTTTAGATAAAAGCAGATACCAAGTGATGCAAAAGTTTACACATGATTATACATTGGAAATTGAAAAGTATGTCCTCTTGGTGTGAGTAAAGGTATCTTTGAAGACCTGTACACTTGTTGCACACTTTTATTCTTCTTAAACCAATATATATTTAATGGTGTTTACTTTTATAAAAAGCTTTCTTGAGATTGAATTTACATGCTACAAATATTTACCATGTTGAGTAATCAATCCAATGCTTTTAGTGTACTTATAGAACTTTGTAGTGGTCACCACAATTAAAACTAGATCATTTTAACCCTTTTTCTAAAGAAACACCATCTCTATTAGGAATTTCTGTTTTTTCCCCTACTCTCTCAATTATAGGCAACCAATAATCTACTTTCTGATTCTATAGATTTGCCTTTTCTAAATCTTTTATATAAATAGAATAATACATTCTATGGTTTATTATGGCTAGTTTCTTTCACTAAGCCTAATGTTTTAAAGGTTTTTCCATGCTGTAGTGTGCATCACTACTTTAATTCTGTTTACAGAAAAATATTATTAACTTGTATGTGTATATGAGACTTTAATTTTACGATTTTCAGTTCATGAAAATTTCTTTCACTTTTTGTCTACTATGAATAATTTTCCATATATATTTGATTACCAATATTGATTTGACATATATTTTTCATTTATATATTTACTTATTAATATTAAAGATGTTGTAGGTTTACAGAAAAATCATGTAGTTAGTAGAGATTTCCCCAATACCCCTCCTCAAATGCAGATTTCTCTATTATTAACATTTTCATTTGTGTGGTATCTTTGTTACATTTTATGAAAAAATATTATTGTAAGTCTCAACTATTATCTGTGTTTTATATTAGGGATCATTCTTCACTGTGTGTTGTAGAGTTCTACAATGTTTTTAAAATTTTATTCTGGCAGCATATATAAAATGCAGAATTTACCATTTTATTCATTTTCAGGTATACAATTCAGTAGTTTTAATTACATTCACAATGTAAACACCATGCTTTACCAAAACTTTATAATTGCCACAAATGCAAACTCTTTATCAATTAAACATTAACACCCCAGTATCCATGCCCACCCAGGTCCTGGTAATATATGTTCTAATATATGACTTTATGACTTTGCATTATCCTATTAATTTATATAAGTAAATTCCTACAGTATTTGCCCTTTTGTGTTTAGTTTATTTCATTCAACTTGATGTCTTCAGGGTTCATACATGTTGTAGCATGTGTGAGAATTTCCTTTTACAACCAAATGATATTCCATTTGTGTGTATGCTAAATTTTGTTTACCCATTCATCCATTGATGGACATTTGGAATGCTTTCACCTTTTGGTAATTCTGAATAATGTCGCTATGAACATTGTTGTGCTAATATCTCTTTGAGTCACTGCTTTCAATTATTTTGGGTATACAACTAGAAGTAGTATAACCAAATTATGTAATAACTTTATCCTTAACATTCTTAGGAACTGACAAATTATTTGCTACAACAGTGGCACATTTTGCATTCTGATCAATAGTATACAAAGGTCCCTAATTCTTCACATTCTCTACAATATTTGTTTTATTCTATTTTTTCATAGTGGCCATTCCAGTGGGTGTGAAATGGTATGTCATTGTGGTTTTGATAAGCATTTTGATAATGGCTCATGATGGTGAGCATCTATTCATATGCTTATTGTCTATTTGTATATACTTTTTGAAGAAATATCTTTTCATGTATTTTCTATATTTTTTAAATTGGGTTGTTTATCTTTTTGTTGTTGAGGTGCAGGCGATCTTTGTATATTCTGGATGTTTAAACACTTATCAGATATACGGTTTCCAATATTTTCTCCAATTTTTTATGTTGTCATTTTACTTTCTTAAAAGAATCTTTTGATGCACATATTTCTTTTAAAATTTTAATGAAGTCCCTTTTACTTATTTTTTTTCTTCTTTTTAACACTAAAGGTTTTGGTGTAAAGGCTAAGAAAAAATTTCCTAACCCAAGATCTGGAAAATATTTCCCTATGTTTTCTTCTTAAATTTAGTTCTTTGTACCATTTTGTGATGGTTTTTGTATATGATGTAAATTTAAGGCCACTACCATTCTTTTCCATATGAATATCCAATTTTACCAATATCATTTGTTGAAGAGACTATTCTTTCCTCATTGATTGGACTCTGCACACTTGGTAAAATCAGTTGGCCATAGATATGAGCATTTATTTTTGAATTGTCATTTGAATCCATTGCTCTATATTTCTGTACTTGTGCCAGTAATATGATTTGATTACTGTGGCTTTGTAATAAGTATTAAAATTGGGAATTGTGAGTCATCCAACTTTGTCTTTCTTTTTCAGGATGTTCTTGGCTCTTTGGGTCCCTTCAACATTCCATATCAATATAATGATAGACTTTTCCACTGCTACAAAGAAGGATGTTGGAATTTTGTTTAGGATTGCATTGGTTTTGTTAATTGTTTTGGGTAGAAGCGACATCTTAATATTTATTCTTCCATTCCATGAATACAAAATATCCCTCCATTTAAGTAGGTCTTTAATTTCTTTCAACAATATTTTGTACTTTGCTGCTTATAAATGCTTTACATAATTGGTTTAATTCTTACATATTTGATTATTTTAGCTGCTATTGAAAGTAGAAGTCTTCTCTTGATTTTGTATTCATATTGCTCATTACTAAAGAACAGAAACTCAGTTGATTTTGAATGTTGATCTTGTACCCAGCCACTTTATTGAATTTATTAATCTATACAATTTTTTTTATTTTTAGGATTTTCTATATATAAGATCATGCCATCTGCAAAGAGAGAAAATTTTGGTTGTTTCTTTCAAATTTGGATGATTTTTTAAGTCTGTTTTCTTGCCTACCTTCTTTGGTTAGATAGCCCAGCACAATGTTGAATGAAAGAGGTAACAGTGAGCATCCTTATTTTCTTTATCTTACGGGGAATGCTTTCAGTTTTTCACTATTGAGAATGATGTTAACTCTTGGTATTTCATATATGCCCTTTACCATGCTGAGGAAGGTTACTTCCATTCCTAGTATTCTAAATGTTTTTATTAAGAACAGGTGCTGGATTTTTTCAAATACCTTTTTTGCAGCAACTGAAATGATTATGTTTAATTTTCTCTCTCTCTCTCTCTTCATGTCATTGATGTGATGTAAGACATTAATTGATTGTCTTAAGTTGGATAACTATGAAATTTTCAGGATAAATAGCAAAGAATCATAAGAAATGGAATTTAGCACTAAGAGAGGGTTGCATCTCAGTCCTTTTAAATTACATAAAATTCTTTCTTTTGTATCCTAGGAAAAGGGAAAGAAAAAAGTTACTTTCAGATATTTGGTCATCCTACATCCATGATAATGATTAATATTTTGGAGTTTTCTAATTCTCTCTCTTACAGAGTTCTAGGTTAATTCCATTGTCTTTGGAGAAGATAGATTATATTGATTTCAATATTTATAATTTTATTGAGACTTGATTTGTGACCTAACACATGATCTGCCCTGTAGAATAGCCCATGTGCAATAGAAAAATATGTACATCTTCTTCTGCGGGATGAAGTGTTCTATATTTTTCTGTGAGTCTATTTGTTTCAGAGTATTGCAAAAGTGTTATTTTATCTTTCTGATCTTCTGTCTAGATTTTCTGTACTTATTTAAAATAGTGTATTTAAGTGTCCTACTAGTAATGTAGAACTGTCTATTTCTCCTTAAGAATCTGTCAAAATATGCTTCATATATTTGGGGGCTCTATTGTTAGTTCCACATATATTATAGTTATCATATCTTCTTTTTAATTGACCCTTCTATCAATATATAAGATTCTTTTACATCTCTTGTAACAGTTTTTGACTTAAAACACTTTTCTCTTATATTAGTATACTACATTAATTATTTTAGTCACTATTTGTAAGGATAACTTTGTTCCATACCCACTTCCAACCTACTTTTTTTAATATTGCCATTGTGGTTTCTATTTCTAAAATTGGTTTCTAACTGAACCTGAAAGTTGAAAACAAATTAATCACATCCTTATGAATAGATTTGGAATATTCCCTACAAAATATAATGAGGAGACACTTTGAGGACTTTAAAGAATTTCTTCTATTTTTAAGGGTTTCGCTTGGGTGATGGTTAACTATGTCTCATGGTGGCTATACTATTGTGTCCAATTTTTTTTATCACGTTTGTTTTATCTAGATGTTCTTGGGAAGGTGTTTGTTGATTTATTAGCATCTACAGTCTGTTAATTTTCAGTAAAAATTACTACCTCAATGATGCATATGATACTTTTCCAATCAGTTGAAGGTCTTAAAAGTAAAAATTAGCTTTTCTTCATGAAGAAGAAATTCTGCCTCAGCTACAATATCAACTATGGGTTAAATTTCCAACCTCTTGACATCTCATAAAAATATTGTACTCAAGACTGCAAAAACAATGTTGAATTTCCAGTATGCAGGCCTGCCCGATGGATTTTTGTCTTTCAAGCCGTCCACAGTTATATGAACCAACTTCTTAAAATAGATCTTTTTACATGCATTTTGTTTCTTTGGAGGACCACAATGGTGACAGATATGAGTATTTCAACTGGGTATAGAGGACCCGAAACTTACAGGTTAATTTTCTGAAGAGTTTCTGGATTTCTGTAATTGATTAGTTAATCTGATTAGACTTAAACACACTAATGACTCTATTTACAGAGATAAAGTGGACATTGATAGTCCTTGTCATGATAATGCAATAGAGCTAAGAAAATATCACCATTGAATATTGCTAATAAAAAGTAGTAAGAGACAAGTAGCTGGGTGACTTGTCATAAGTGATAATATTTTTCAAGCTAACAAGTTTAATGAGACAGTCTGTTGCTCATAATTGCTCTGGAGAAAGTGAAGAAAGAAAATAATGAGTTCAAGAATTCAAATTCCCAGCTAGTGTTGCCTATAACCTGAAAATTTCTCTGACAGACTTGAAATAAACCCTTGTCTTCTGTAGCTGCAGAGCTCAAAATTCTGAAATCAAATCCAGAATATAATTCTGTGTGTGGCTGAATTATAACACTTTGAATACTCAAATATGAAGGGTGTCTGCTATTAAAATATGGGCTTTAACTGGGAAGTAATGGTGTTCTGAAAATGGTAATGGGTATATAAAGAAGATCCTGGTGAAGATGGGGATCTTGTAATCCTATATTTTACTGTGCCTTTTTTTGCCAGTAGATGAAGCTTTTCCATGTCTGCCTGAGAAGATTAACCTTGCTTTTCCTGAGAAACCTCTAATAGTCTAACCTGATGTCATTGCCTTGTAACACACTGCTGAATCTCCTTTAGACCCACCTCCAGGACCTTTCTTTGCCGTAGAGCTAAAACTAGACTGAAGTCCCAAGAGATCCTGAAGACTGAGAAGTACAAAATGTGAACAATGAGTGATATATGCCACTCCAAAAGAACTGCATGATTATTTCAATTTATACAATCAGAAATCTGGGGACTTGTGCAGAGCTCTGCATTAAGATGTGGAATAAAGATAAAAGGAACATAAATTTGGAAAGGTTCAGATTATTGATTTTGACCCACTAAGCATAGATTTTGTATCCAATATTGTAGGACTTAAAAAGGACTCTAACAATTTCATTGGCTGATTGGTTTAAATATGGACCAAATAATGGCTTACCCTAACTGAAGTTGAAATGCTAGTATACCTAAGTATACTGTAGAAGAAGCTATCAGAAGGCTTAGAAATATTGGTTTGTTAAAGTGGTTTCATAATGTAAGATCTGTTCAATCACCATGGGAAGATCCAGAAGACACACTATTCAATGTTATGATGAAAAATAAAATTGTGAAAAAAGCCTTGGCATCCTTAAAGTGCTCTTGTCATTCACACATATGACATAAATTATGATGGGAACTAATGCCCCTGAACTGGGATCCTTAAATGCAATGGAGGTAATTGGATCCCAGCATGCGCAGAGAAAATGTGGAGGTACACCATCTCTTAATAAAAAGTGATAATGGTTAAAATAATGGACACCTGTGTCAAAGAAGTAATCATAATAATCTAACTTTCAGAGATCTATGGTATTGACTATCTGATCACAGTTTTCCTAGAAGAGAAATAGATGGACAGTCTACTATATATTTGCTTGATCTGTATAACTAGAAAAGTTCTGTATCCTTTGAACAGAAGTCTAATGTGCATCAACAAAACATACAGTCATGGTCTGTTAATCAATTGACAGGATTGAGAAAGTTTATAGATCCTGAACCCCTGGAATATATTGAAGTTCCCTAGAGGAGGGCCCTGTTTCACTTGCAAAAATTAATACTGTTAATCTTTCTACAGGCCTTCCCCAAAGAGATCAATGGCTTATTACTGGTTGACTGTGCATTGGGAAATAGGAAGTAATCAGACTTCTCAGGATTACCGGACACTGTCTCTGAAATGTCAATAGTCCCAAGAGACCCATAGCATCATTGTGCTCTACCAGTCAGAGTAAGTACTTATGGAAGTAAGATGTACAATGGAGTTTTAGCTCAAGACCATTGCAGAGTATGTTCAGTGCGTTCTTCAGATTATTCATGGTTAATCCCCTAGTAACAGGATGTATTATAGGAGGAGACATACCAAAAATGAGTATTCTCCAAATTGGTTCCTTGATCTCTAGATTTAGGGCTATGGTGGTATAAAAGGCCAAATGGAAACCTCTAGATCTGCTTTGTCTAGGAAAATACTGTTTGTAAAATAAAATTGTCTCCTGCATTGGGCATTAGCTGGAGGGAATCCCTTTCTGAAAAGGACATTCCTCAGAAAACAAACACACATACATATACACAGACAATTGTCCTGCAGGGGCTTTAGGGAAAAATGGAACTCACCCTACAGCGTTGTTAATAAGAAACACTTTGAGATAAAACTTGTTTCAGACCAGTAGATATATCTTATCAGAGTGGACAAGCATACAATTGTAATCAATGAATATCTTCTCCCCACATTCTGAGACAACTTTATGATCAATAGAAACTTAATATCAGCTTAACAGAACACTTCTTCACTTGCTTCCATGTTCACCGTATAAAAGGTTTCCTTTTAACCCCCTCAGTAGATCTCCCTTCTACATTCTGAATAGGATGCTCCTGATTCACGATTCAATCCAAAAAATAGTGCGATTCTAAATTGCACTGTTTTTTCTTTAACTTTAGATATCAAAAGCAAGACTGTATTCCTGGAGGCACTTTGTAGATTAGTGCCATTGTCAAGGACTTGAAGAATGCAGGGTTTGTGATTACCCTAACATCCCCATTTCAAATTGGCTAATTGGTCTATATGCATTACATATGGTTCTGCATTATATGTAGGCAATACCCAAAAGTAGACAACTGTAGCACTACAGCCTCTTTTTGGGATATCCCTGAAGAAGAATGGTGAAAGAAAATCCTGCCAGTAAACACCTAGATGTTCCTTTTGATTAGAAGGCAATATATGTGATTATGGACCCTTTGGCTTTGTCTAATGTTTTGGGTGGGCATGGGCTCAGAAAGATCTTGATAGGAAAAATAGTGACAATGAGGCCTATGGAAGAGTTATGAGGATAAGCTTTTCTGAATGAGCAAAACATGAAGATATTTGTGTCCTATGTGAATTCTCACCAAAGTGTGACCTCAGCAAAGGAAGCTTTTAATAAACAAGTGAACAAATAACCCATTCTGTGCATACCAGTCAGCCCCATTCCACAGCTACTCCTTTCATTGACCAATGGGAACATGTACAAGTGGTCACAGTGGCAGGAATGGAGGTTATGCACGGGCTCACCAAAATGGATTTTTTCTCACCAAAGCTGATAAGTTTAGAGGAACTGATGAGAGCTCAATTAGTTGCAGGTTGATTACATTAGACTGCATACATCATGTAAGAAGCAGTTGTTTTTCTTATTGGATAGAAAATCTGCATATAGATTTTTCTTCCTTTCATACAATGCTTTTGCCAAAACTACCATCTATGGAGTTACAATATGTCTCATTCACTTTCATGTTATTCGGAACATCATTGCTTCTGGTCAAGGAATTCACTTCAAGGAAACTAGAGTGTGGCCAAGGGCCAATTCTACTTGAATTCACTTGTCTTTACCACCATTTCAAATCATCTAGCTTGATAGAATAATGGAATGGCCTTTTGAAGGCTCAGTTACAGTGGCAACTAAGTGGCAATACTTTGCTGGGTTTGAGCAAAGTTATCCAGGAGTCTATATATGTTCTAAATTGGTATTCAATATATCGTGCAGTTTCTCCCATATTCAGGATTCACAAATCCAGGAATCAACTGTTTGAAAATAGGTGTGGCACTGGTCAATATTATCCCTAGTTCCTGTATTTGCTAGCCTAGAGTTCATATTGCCAAAGGAAGTAGTGCTTACACCAGAAGACAGTACAGTGATTCCATTCAACTGGAAATTAAAACTGTGACCTAGTGTCATTGAGCTCTTCATGTCTCAAAATCAACAGGTAAATAGGGGATTACTTCACTGGATGGGGTGATTGATCTTGATTACCAAGGGGAATCTTATTGCATCTCTGTTCCTTTGCTGCTTTCAGGATTCTTTTTCTTGAGCATTTGACAATCTGACAAGTAGGTTTCCTAGGATTTATTGTGCTTTGAGTTGCTGTACTTCTGGACATTTATATACATGTTCCTCAAAAGAGTTGTGAAATTTTCAGCCAGTATTTCCTCAGACACTCTTCCTGCATCTTTTCCTTTTTCTTCTTCTGGGATGACCATTATGTACATGTTTGTGCACTTTGTATTCTCATTCAATTCTGTGAGTCTCTGATGACTTTTTTCCATTTTATTTTGTCTATCTCTTTTACTATCTGTGTGATTTTGTATGTCCTATCTTTGACTTCATTACTTCTTTCCTCTGCCTTTTGCTGTTATGTGCTTCTAGTATGTTTTTATTTTCTTGCATTGTGCCTTTCATTATTGTGTAATCTGTTATTTTTTTCCTGTTTACAATTTCTTCTGTATGTTCCCACACTGCCTTCTTGATATCTTTTATCTCTCCCTTCATTTCATTTAGCTGCTTAAGGATATTTGTTTGAACATTCATGATTAGTTCTTCCATGTTGTGTGTCTCCTCCTTATTTTTATTGTTGTTTTTTTTTTCATTTGACTAGGCAATGACTTCCTGTTTGTTAGTGTGTCTTGTAATATTTTTCTGATGTTCATGCATCTATTTTCTTGATGGGCTCATTCATTTGGTTAGTTTCTTTTTCTAGTCTGAGTTTTATTTTTG
This sequence comes from Cabassous unicinctus, assembly GCA_029593785.1. Classification (NCBI taxonomy): domain Eukaryota; kingdom Metazoa; phylum Chordata; class Mammalia; order Cingulata; family Chlamyphoridae; genus Cabassous; species Cabassous unicinctus. Next base: position 21,693 of record JAQZBX010003833.1, read on the forward strand.
TATAGTTTTGTGTTAAAGGTACAATTGAACACCTGGTTCCACTTCTTCTGTATCTTTGTAGTTTCCCATGTTCAATTGAAAAATATTAGAGTCTCCCAAATGGAAAGAGAGAAGAGGAAAAAAGTAAAGAAGAAAAGAAAGAAGGAAAAACAACAAAATAAGAGTCAGAAAAAAAATAATGAGGGAAAGGTAGTAAAATGGAATAAAAATTTGAAAAAGTGAAAAAAAAGAAATAGGAAGAAAATGAAATAAAATACCAGATAAACTAGAGTAGTGGAAAGAAAAACAAAACAGTGAAAAGCAGAATGGAAAGAATAGAAGAGGAAATAGTGAAAGAAAGAAAGGTGAAAGAAAATAAAAAGAGGAAGGGAAGAAAAAAAATAAAGAAGCTAAAAACATAATAATACAAAATAAAAATTCAAAATGGAGGAAAAACATAAAAAGAAAAAGGAAAAAAAGACATGATAAATGGGAAGAGAATACAGAAATAAAGAAAAACAGAAAAAAGAAAGAAAATAAGGAAGAAAAGATGGAAAAAAATCCAATATAATCTGGACGTCTTCAGATTACCAAGACAAGGTAGGTTCCTCCTCTCAGGTTGCATGTTTTGTGCAATAGATCACCACAAAACCACCCTCTCTGCAGGTATCTGAGTGAAGAGAGAGAGTGAGAGGAAACAAACAAACAGGAGGCTTCTCTCACAGGCCATCAGTGACCCACTAGTCTATTCTCTGTCTTCTTGTACTTGCAAATCAGTCATCCAACAGCAGTCCTCTCCATCAGAATCAAGATGAAGAGAAAATAAAAAGGAAAAAGGTAACAGGAAACAAACAAACAAACAAAACTGCCAGTTATTTTTCCTCCATTCTCCACATTACACCTCCACTACCCCCAACCTGAGCAGACTGGGCACATCCCACCTATAGGATCACTTCTCAGTAGCATTCCTCTCCCCAGAGTTGGCTTTGTGGTTCCCATCCAGGGCCAGCTGATATTTCTCCTTTCCCAGGAGCTGTCTGGGTGGCTCTCCTCTCACCCTGGCCTCTCATCCAGGGCAGCTGTACTGCTTCCATCTCCCAAGAGCTGGGAAGCACTCCACACCCCCAGGGATGGCTGTATGGCTGCCTTCTATCCAGAGCTGGCTGGTCATTTCCCCTCTCTCCCCAGGGAGGCATGGTGGTTTTCCTCTCCCCCTGGGCCAGTTGGTCTGCTCCCCTCATCCCCAAGGCCAGCAAGGTGGTTGCCCTTTTCCCTAGTGCCCAGCTGATCCCTCCCCTCCCCGGAAACCCTCTCCTGTCACTACCATGACATCCCAGATTCCCTTTTGCCATGCAAGCCTGCCTAACTTCCCAGTTTCTGTAGCAAAAGTGCAGACTGCCATTCCGTACTCTGCCATTTTGGACCAATTCTATGTTCTCACTTTTAATTGTCTCAAGTTATTTATTGATTTCTCTTGTAATTTTTCTTTAACCAACAAATGCTTTAAAAGTTTGTTGTTTAACTTTCATATATTTGTGAATTTTCCAGTTCTATATTCATTATGGTTTCAGGCTTCATTCCCTATGATGAGAAAGTGATTTTGATATTTTTAATCTTTCTATATTCATTGAGACTTGCTCTGTGAACTAACATGTGTTCTGTCCTGGAGAATAATTCATGAGCATTCAAGAAGAATGTACATTCTGTAAAGTTCTGTATAAGTCTGTTAGGTCTAGTTGATTTATCATACTATTCAAGATCTCGTTATTTATTTATCCTCTGACAAGATGAGCTATGCATTTCTGAGAGTGATGTGTTGATGTCTTCCCCTATTATTGTAAAGACAACTATTACACCTCTCAATTTTGCCCATGTTTGCCTCATGTATTTTGGGCACCTTGGTTAGTTGTATAAATATTTATGCTGGTCCTGTCTTCTTGGTAGATTGTCACTTTAATTAATATACAGTGACTTTCTTTGTTCCTTATAAAGTTTTTTTAATTGAAAGTATATTTTATTTTATAAATATACTTTCAATTAAAAAGTATAATAATACTATAAATATTATAAAGATATCATTAACATTATTACAGCTACTCCTTCTCTTTTTTAGTTACTGTTTGTGTGGAAATCCATTTTCCAACCTTTCATTTGCAACCTATTTGTGTACTTATGTCAAAGGTGAGTTTGTTGTAGACAGCATATAGGTATATCATATTTTTTATCGATTCTACCAATCCATATCTTTTAATTAGGCAGTTTAATCCATTATCATCCATTGTCATTACTATTAAGGCAGTACTTACTTCAACCATTTTATCTTTAGGATTTTATATGTCATATCTTAGTTTTGTTTCTCTTTTTACCCTTTTAGTTAGCCTTACTAAAAATCTTCATTTCTACAATTTCCTCCACATCTTTCTCTCTTGTCTCTTCTTTTCACCTACAGAACTCCATTTAGTGTTTCTTGTAGGGCACAAATCTTGTTGATGAATTATCTCAATTTCTGTTTAACTGTGAATATTTTAATCAATTTTCCTGGATACAGAATTCTTAGCTGCGTGTTTTTCTCTTTTAATACTTTAAATATATCACATCATTTCCTTCTCACCTATATGGTTTCTGATGAGAAATTAACACTTAATTTTATCAAGCATCCCTTGTAGATAATGGATTGTTTTCTTTGGCTGCTTTAAGGATTCTTTCTTTATCTTTGGCAATTGGAAATCATTAGTATGTGGCTCAGGGAAGTTATATTAGGATTTATTCTGTTTGGGATACACTGAACTTTCTGGTCATGTAAATCAATGTCCATCATAAGAGTTAGGAAATTTTTGGCTATTATTTCCTCAATCAACTCTCTTCTACTCTCTTCTCCCTCAGGGACACCCATGATGCATATATTAGTGTGTTTTGTATATTCATTGCATTCACTGAGACCTTGCTAAATTTTTCCATTTTTATTTCTTTTTCTGTTCTTCTGTCTGCGATTTTTAATTTTCTATCTTCTAATTCAATAATTCTTTCCTCTGCTTCTTCAAATCTGCTGTTGTGTCATTCTATTATATT